>UXGD01000223.1:0-77112 GCA_900474315.1 Torymus auratus | reverse complement strand
GAATTGGGATGATTAATAACATTTTTTTACAATCGTTTGTTCACATGGTATAATGTAAAAAACGATATCACATAATATGATTCATAAAGTAACAAAGAAAACACATTACATTATACCATGTGAACAAACAATTGTAAAAAAATGTTATTAATCATCCCAATTCACGCGGTGAAGCCACCTTAACCACGTCTGACGTTGCAAAGTTCGTTTTATTTTTATTGGAGCGAGAAATAAAATTTTTATCATCGTTAGGGATTTTTTTTCGAGAAAGACGTTTGTAAAATATTTCTTTAATGCTTGAAAGATTTATTTATCAACCTGCGGGAAAGTATTTTTGGATAGCTAAAATCGAAATCACTTTTAATCTTTCATATCTAAAAATGTTGGAATCGGTTATTATAAAAGAAGTCGATAAAATATTTGTCGCATTAAAGTGATAAATTTAAACACTACATTGGAATATTTAAAATGAGCTACTATTGTGAAATAATACGGTCGTCGCATGAAGATAAAAAATGTATGCTTTTATTAAATTAACAAACTCTAACATTTACTAACGGTTTCTAGAAAAACATCTAATTCAAATCGACTAATCAAATACTTTAATTTAACATACATTAAGGGAATTATGAACGACTTGTACATTTTGCCTGACTGATACGAAAGTTTTTATAATCAAGGCTTGATTTATTCAAATTTCTTTATTTTTCGTATACAAAAACGAACGTTTAGCTTTTTATCTGAGTTCAAGCAGTACGTAGACATTATTCAAAGTAAACTTATGAATACGCATATGATATTTTTATTTTTGCAAATAAATATTTATAAATTAATCATCAATTATTTAAAAAAGCTATCGTATCGTCAAGACAGGAAAGTAAACGGTTTCTATCGTTTTAGCCGTAGTAGGAGTAAACATGAGTAAAGTAAATTAAAAAAAAAAAAGAAAAAAAAAACGCGTAACTTGAATAATAAACGTTGACATATAGCCGCGGCGCTTGAGGAGCGTTAAAGAAAAAGTGTCCTACACTCTCCCTCTCTGCCCTGATTTGTTGCGCAGGCGATGCCGGTGCCATCGGTGGGCCTGCAGCGGAAAAAGTCCCTGCCCGACGTGGCCCAGCCAATCCAGCTGTCGGCGACGGCGCCCCTGTCCCGCGAGGAGGTCAGCGTGCTGAGCAGCATGAGGCGCGAGGAGATACGCCGGCAGATCGACGAGCACGAGAGGCTCAGGGCGAATCCTCTGCTCTACCTAGTCAGTCCTCAGGTCAAAGTGAGTGTCGTCGTCGTCTTCGCGAGGAGGAGGAGAATGGAGGAGAATGGAGGACCGAGGAGATGGCATTGGGAGCATGATGTTTGCTGGCGGGCGCTCGGGGAGATTCTATCGCACTGATGCCTGACTTGCCGGTTGAGCAAGAGAGAGGTTTGCAGCGCGCTGATAGAGGGCGCGTGCTGGTGCTCGAGATAAATGCGAATACTGTACTGTATGTACGGCTCGGGAGCTCGAAATTATGAACCGGGAATACTTTGCCGATCGATGAAAACGTTGATTTTGAGATTTTCGTCGAAATATAAATTTAATCTTCGACTATATTTTCCTAAATTTAAATACATTTATCGTTCGATATGTATTTATTAGATACATGAATAAGCTGTCCGATTTTTATCATTTCAAACTTTAATCTGTCAAGAATATCTCGTTGAATGTATAATTTACAGCGTTAAAATCACTCCGATACTAGAATCTTTAAATAATTTATTATTATAATATTAATAGCATTTCTGTGAAAATTTAAATTGACCAGTCGCGAGAGCGAGAAGCTTGTTAAAATAGAATAACAAACATAAATGACATCATTCGGAGTCAGAAATGTCTCGCATTTTGATGAAAATTTATGAGTCCAAAATTTAACTATCTCGCACTATTTTTAGTCCGAAATTTTCGGTACACACGAACAAGTCAGTGCAGCCATCATCGTCGATCGAGTTTCTCCGAGCGCAACGGAAATGGACGCATTGTTGGTCGAGACTAACTTCCATCATGATTGTGATTTTTGTGATGAACGACTCTGGTTGGATTAATCTCTCTCTCACTCTCGCTGTTGATGTTGTTAATATATATTTATATTGTTGTTGTCGTTGCTGGTTTCAAGTGTTGACAAAGATGAAGTATGACAAGTCACGAATACTTTTAACAGCCCGATGAAAAAAGACTCTCTCGAATCATCTTTCTTACTTGATGTTTTGTACATAAAATTGTTTTTTTTTTCATATTTAATTGAAATAATCCAAACTCCATACTCAATGTCAGCCGATGCTGCTCGTAACCCCGCTGCCGTCACAATATCCAGCACGTATAACCCACCAAGAATGCATGAAAAAAAGGCATCTATAACTCTTTTCCCCGCGGTGCGACATTAATCAACTCGCTGACTTACGTAACGTATATAACGCATGTCGCATGCACCACCCTTACCGAGAATATCCTTCAAAGCCTCTCAAAGGAATCTGTTGATACGGATTACTTTCATTGAGTCAATGGCAGTAATTTGAGGGTGATGTACGTAACACCTTGTGCTTACATAACATGGGATACATAACTTGTTATTAATTTTCCTATCGATTGTTCATTACGTAATTCTATACATATCCTTAAATGGTCAATACCATTGCTCTAATAGATTTTAAAACGTATCAACAGAGGCAGTGAATCGTTTTATCATTAACATCGTCTTGCTTTTAACGCATAACATATGAAAGCTAGAAATAATGAAATAAAGATTACTAATACATCCGTTGCAATTTATTGCTTCTTTCAGGACTGGTTCTCGCGACAGCAGCTGGTGATGCTTGTGCTCTTCATCAACATATCGCTGGCGCTGATGTTCATCAAGCTGTTGACGTAGCATCAACGGGCCGGCGGCGATCGGCTTGAGCGTCGAGTCGTGGAAATCACTTGAAAACGAAAGAGAGAGAGAAAGAACGAAGAAAAGAGACGAAGGTGGACACACAATGCGATACCAGAATGGAAGAATTATGCACGAGACTCTCTGTGACCCCCTTGGACGTCCTTTCGCGAGGAAAGGGGGAGGAGAACATTGTGGGGATTCCAGGCGACGGAGGAGGAGAACTGCAGCTACGCTGGGCGTGTGCCGGACGATTTTCGAACGAAGATGAAGACGACGTTCGTGGAGACGACGACGATGATGATGATGATAATTATTATGATGATGATGATGATAATGACGGCAGCGATCTTTGCGTCGCTGCCGAGATAGACTGGGGAGAGAGAAAGTTTTTTGTTTCTTGTCGCGCGGTTCTGTTGTTGTTAATGTTGTTAGCTTTGCGCTGAGCGAAAGAGAGCTGGTCGAGGAACGTTCTTTAATGTATACGGGGATCAAGACACGTGCACGTCTGTAGGATAATTTTTAGCCAATGAAAAGGAGAATGAGAATGACAGAGAGAGAGAATGCAGAATTATCCTTGCCGATATAATATGCGTATAGGGTTGCTGCTGATATTGTATCACACGGCAGTTTGTGCGATCAAAGAGCGCGGCCACGGGAGAGAAGTAATAAAACGACGATTATTTGTATTCAACGGGGGGGTTTGACAAAATTTTTCGAGTTTTGAGAGCTCTGTAATATAAACTATACTACTATTTTTACACTGAACATTTTAATAATGGCTCCGCTGTCTTAGATCGGGGTTCGAACAAAAAGGGGCGAGGGATGAGAGGCAAGAGTTAAGGAAGCAAAGAGGAATATAATAAATTATAAGTAAAGGGGAGGGGGGTGGGAACATTGTTTCAGCGAGACTCCGATCGCGTCGTAACTTGTGCGCACAAAGAAATTAAGTAAGACAAAGATAATATATAATATAAATTAACAAAAAAAATTATATGAATCTTACTGTAATATTTGTAAGTCGATCGACGTTTCGGTGAGATCGCGACTGTTGAGAAGAATTTTAAAAAGCGACGGTATGGGCTTTTAAAAACCAATCGAATTGCGTCGCGATGTCGCGACGGTTTATTGTAGAGGATGAAGTAATAACGACGACGGTTCAGGCGCGCAGTGCGACGCCAATCGAATTTCTTTTCTTTTTCAGTTTTTCCGTTTCTTCTATTATTTGTGTTATTGTTGTTGTTCTTGTTGCGAAGGGGGCTTTTCCTTTTCACTAGTCGACGGATACGACGACTGGCTTGGAAATGTCGACGTGGGGCGGAGGACGCGTCGTATGTGTGTGCGTGTGTGTGTGACCCACCGAAGTCGACTGACATTATATTGCCCTTTATACTGTATTTAATTATTAAAGAAAAAAAGGAGCAGGGGAGGGAGGGGCTCAGAGGAAATAAATTTAGCATATCGCCGGAGATCGTGTTTTGCACTTTACGAAGTAAGCCAGAGCGACAAAAAACAAAAGTATATTCGAAATATTTTACAAGGAACGAGTATAATTATTATTGAATAAAGGATAAACTGCACAACGTTTGTAACTTTGCTGCTACTATATTTACTTCTATTTCTTAAAGGAACCATTCGACAAAGTCGCTAATATTTGATGCTATACATTTACACACCAAGGGGGAATAAAAAAATAGAGAGACACACACGGAGATCGGAGACGAACAAATCTGCAAAAATGTTTTGTGGAAATAACAAATTTTTGTCTCTTCTATGGCGTTTCGCGCATCTTTTTCAACGTCCTTTTGTATCTATCTTTAAGCGTATAAATTTTTTTGTACTTACACAGTTTTCGAAAAACTACCTGCAACTTTGACTTTATTTGGCAAATGCAAACAGACATTAATTTTGACGAAACTTTAAGAGAAAACGTCGTGGAAGAGAGAAAAATTTCCTCGACCGGGCAAACGAAGAATAGTTTCCAGAAAGTGTTTTAGCACGCGAAAGAAAGAGAGTGAGAGAGAGCGAACGAGAGAGTGACGAGATTTTGTCGCGAGTGAATGCGTGAAAAATTGTAATGAGGATGAGTGCGTCAGTGTAAGCGAGAAAGAGATGAAAAAGAGAGAGAGAGTTTCGAGACATTTATCATTAAAGTAAAGAAAAAAAAATTTGGCTTATATTACAAGGATAAAAAAGAAAATGACGATGAAACGTCGGTACCTCGTGCCTTCTATGCCTTCCAAAACTGCAGGTACCGAGCACGTAAAATTTTTTCACGCCGCGCGTTATAATGTTGTGCTCGACTTTGAACCGTGTATACGCGAAACAGCAAAAAAGATAAGAAGAATTATTATTATTCTTAATAAAGAAACAAAGGAATAATCGAAGCCTCATCTTTTTTCTTAGCGCGTTCGAGAGCCAAAAAACGTATCGCTGTCGTGTCTAACAAAAACAAAATGAAATAATGAGAAAACGTTTTATCGATAGATATATTATCCTTAAGAATTTTCGGGCCTCTCGGTTCCATACATACACAACCACACAGACATACAGACACGTATACACAAACACTCACGTAAGTTTTATCGATAAATAGGAATTCAGATTTCGCCGCGCGAGAAAAAGGGATATAATAAACTTATATAAATACATGTATTTGAAGAAAAAAAACGAGGAGAATACAAAGCTAAAGGGAAATCTTCGGGGAGTGCGAAGTAATGTTTCCTGCAAGGATAAACTCGAATTCCCCGCGTTATATATTGTACGTCTTTTTCTTACCGCCATAGCTTTTACGTATATAGTTATTTTGGGCGCAGCGCCGTCGTTGTAATAATGTGCGTATATAAAATAAGGGGGAAATTAGACACAAGGAAAAACAGACCGCTGTACATGTGTGTTTCCACGCTCTTTTACAATGCGAGAGAAAACATTTTTTGGGATAACACGACGAAGGACAAACAATGTATTCGTCGCGGTTTGAAAATTCGCGCGCTTTGAACTCTGTAATAAACATTTTTCAACTGTATGTGCTGTGTATGCATCGATCGATTCTTCTTTCTTTTTTCATCGAGTTGCATCCTGGACAGGAGAATTTCTATATATGTGAACCTGCGTGTATGATGATTTGTGCAATGATGGGAGAGAAAGAGAGAGAAAGAGAAAAAAAAGAGCACGAGGTCTTTGTAAAAGTATGTTACGCGCGTTGGTTTCCGTAATGATGGATCAGCCAGGGTTACAAGTGAGATGAAGAAGAGGAAATAAAAAGCTTTCGCATCGATCGTGCCGAACGCGATTATATTGTTACGTTACATATATTCGAATAGACGAGGGAGAGGGAGAAAACAAAAGAGAACAAATAATGTCACGGGAGAATATATCAGTGTATACGAGGATCACGCGTTTTCACGGTAAAACACGTTGATACATCGTTTTCTTTTTCGTTCAACCTTTTATTTTAAGATTTATCATACTTTAAACTAATAAAAAAATACGATGAAACTTTGTGAGTATTTTTTTATTGCCGATGCGTACATATATATACTTGATGTCAATATACTTTTTTTTTAATCAACAATACCGTCTATATTGGAGGAGAAAACGACGCGACTACTCTTAATGTAATTTTCTGTTTCTTTTCTTTTTATACGATCATTATCTTCGTCATGATTTTACGATAATCGCGCATGCAATAGTGACAGGGTAGTGACAATTCAATTGGTTTCCACTGTATACATTTCTTCGAACGCACATATATCTACCTGAGAAAAACAGACGCACATTGAGATGTCCGAAGGAGAGTAGGGTGAAAAGCTACAGTAATATTTGCGAATGTACATAAAGTCAAAAAGTACAGTGGTAAAGTCTAATAACAAATTGTCGAGTTGAAGCACATAAAGGAAAAAACAAATATATACATACACGACGCTTAAAAATCGTATTTCATATTGAAAAAGAGAGAGAGAGAGAGAGATAGAGAGAGAAGTCTATAGCTGAGATTGTAGGAACGTCGAGCGAATTGCGGTTACGAGGACACGAACAAATTTTCGACTCTTCTATACCCAATATTCGACTTCATGTAATATGAAATTATATTCGCAATCTCGATTCTCTCGTCCGCGTGTAATCCTCTCATCAACCTATCCGTTCTTTTTTTATAGAGCCGTGCGCTCTCGAATAAGGCATCAATGAATTGTTATATTCATTCTATAAATGAAACCGAGTCATATCACACGCGTGCGCGTAAAGTGGAAACTTACTTTGTACAGATAAACTTTAGCGGCGTACGCGCGTACAGTTTTATTATTGAGAGATAGATGAAGAGGGCGTAAGCAGGATGAGGGGCGAATATATACGAAAAAAAAAATAATAAGATTATTGATTTTCGACTATTTATTAACGCGATTCTAATAACCATTTGTACATTTTACTTGTTAAAACTTCTTGACTATAGTCTATTCTGTCATTATTACTGTACATTTCAAACGAAAAAAGTCTATATTTATTAATTCTTTATATATCATTAAGAATTGTCATTATTATTATACTATGATTGATACTATTATTATATTTATTATAGAAAATTATTGTCGCGTTATGCTACGATAACGAGCATTGATTGTAATTAACGCGCGAGTCTTCTTGAGATGCAAAGCAGAAACTCTTGAGGATTCTCTTTATTCCGGTGCAAAAAAAAAGAGAAATCTTGCAAGACCAGCCATTCAATAAACTTGTATTATAAATCTACATTTGAGTGTGTTCAATTTTTTCGCGACTTTAAGTAGTATTTCTTTAGTACTTTTTTTCGTTATAATAGTATTTATATTCTTTTTCGAGTATATATGGATTTGCATGGTACATTTTAGAGTCTAGTGGAGTAGTATCCAAGTAGTTTTTTTTTTAATTCTTCGATAGTAACCATTGGTGCATATAGCTATTGATGCTAAATATAAAACAAATACCCGCTATATCGTGCACTCTGTTAAACACTTTGTTTAACATCTAAAGTTAAAAATGTTTATATTAGCTAAGAGATCCTGCCCTGATAATCACCGTAAGTCATTGTCTGGTTCCGATAAGATTTTACAATTCGACACACATTCTATATCGTTACATCACGGCAATATTCATCTCCCAGACTACGCTCCGATAAAATTCACACACGTATTATACGATTAGAAGCATTGTAAACATTTTGAAGCCTCCATCAACGGTTGCATAACCCGTCTGAAAGTGCGCTGTTTATCTGAATAGGCCGTCGAGAGCTCGTTAAGTTTGTAAATAAATGTAAGTATACGCGACGCGTAGAGAACGTAATTAGTCCACGAGAAAGAAAGAGAGACTTTTGGGTGCAAGAGTCGGTTATCACTCACGCTGCCTGCCGATAAATTTCTTGCGCGGAAAGCTCGGTATAATCTTGAGTATGGCGCGTTGACTCTTCGGAATTGGCGCGCGATTAGTCGTTATACAATGAGGGTGAGTAGTAGTTTTGTGACTATTATACTTAGGAGAATAAATTTTTTCAAATTTTTTGGGGATGTGTTGCTTGTTGCTTGATTTATTCTATAAAAGGTAGGAGGTAATTAAGGTGTAAGTCTGTTGCATATTATGCAAGATTTGTCATTTCTAATGGATAATGAGCTTTTATAATTAGAGGTATTTCATGAACGTTAAACTATTGATTTGTGGCTGCTTGATGTAACGTCAGATTTCAAAGAACTTCATTAAGCTGTCTAAACTGCCAATAGAGGAGGCCTTAATTTACCTGCATCAAATAAATTAACTAACTGTATAGATTACGCTTGAACGCTCGAAACGAAAAAAATCGATATAAAAAGCGTTATCATTTAAATTCTGCAAAACATCAAAAAATGTTTACCACATAAAAATGTTTACAATGTTGTTTAACGTTTTTCACATATTCACCGCTATATAATTAGCTCAACCACGTTTACAGTTTCTCTTAGAACGCAAACGATAACTGCCTTTATGTCGACGCGCATCAATATAGAAAACTCTTATTCAGGACCGTGCGCAGGATTAAACTGTCGCAACGTGCGCGCGTGAAATACTGCATGCAGAAGCTCTTGGCGCGTATCGCTAAAATTAGCACGTCAATAAAATACGCGAAAAGTTAGCACGTGTGTGTATGTGTGTAGTGCGCACTGCGGGAGAAAGACTCGTTTATCTGTGAAAGACGTGTGCAACGACGCAAGTGCAATGCTCTTGTCGAGGAAAAATGGCCTGGAAGCATAATTAACCTTGTTTTCAAATATACATATATAGCTTGCGCACGAGCATATGTATCTACATTGATCTAATTTTCAAACGTCAAGTTCTAATGTTTAAACGTTGCGTCGATCGTTTAATAGTTGAATTAAAAGGCTATTGGGTAATATGGTATCCGTGATAGTTAAATTAGTGAATCTTTATCTGACCAGTAGGTAGAACAGCTATTAGTAATATAAGAAGTAGAAAGAACTTGTGCAAAATATTTTAAATTTCCTTAAAATTTCAGGTTTCCCACAATTAATAAAAATGCAAATATATAATAACAAGAGAAAGGTAATGTCAGAAACAAACTTTGATTGAATATACACATCTTAATGTTTTACACGTTACGAATACATCAGAAGCTGCAGCGTGGAGCTTAAAAGTTTCCAAAGCACGACGCCACGTGCCGCTACAAATCAAAGTCGAGCATGACGTGATATAACTATTAAGCTCAATATAGCTTCCGCGTCTTATTCTGCTTATTCGGAAAAAATTGACGACGAT
This sequence comes from Torymus auratus, assembly GCA_900474315.1. Taxonomy (NCBI): domain Eukaryota; kingdom Metazoa; phylum Arthropoda; class Insecta; order Hymenoptera; family Torymidae; genus Torymus; species Torymus auratus. The sequence goes on along the minus strand of UXGD01000223.1, from coordinate 67,435 downwards.
ATATAGTTGCTAAAACATCATTTATTAGTACATAGCTATTCTTAACCATTCGCAGTCAGCTAGCTTCCACAGCACCATAAAAAAGGTATTAACCTACATCCGCTTAATTATCACCTTAAAACATTTTAGAAAAGTATATAGTATTTTTATCGAAATCTCGCACGTCCTGCGACTCACACTTGACGCGTTAGCATTAACCGCTGCAAAGGAAAAGTCATCAGGTACTTTTTCTGTGGATGTATATACTATAACGTAAACACAGCAGTAAACTCAAAAGTAAGTTTATTCACGGCGAAAGAGCGAGCAGAGAGAGAGAAAGATACCACTTCAAGACTCGCTTGGTTCGTTGACCCCAGCGTGCAGCGAGGAAGAAGGAAAAACTGTACGAGCGTCTCGCTGTTGCCGCAGTGCTATATACATAGCGTATAGGATAAAGGCAAGTGTCTCGGTTCATTTCTCGCAGCGGTGATCTGTCGAAATTTGTATGCGTTGGCGCTACTGCTGCTGTGCTGTCCAGTGGAAAGGAACTTGTTCTCGAGAGGTTTGCATATGTTTGATTTTTTTCACTTTGGACGGTGATGATTGTGTTCGCTGCGATCGGTTGAAGTAGGGGTTTTGGACATACATAAATAAAAATAAGAGGTGGCTCCTTTTAAGTACTGCATAAAATGTGGATTATATAGTTTATATACTATACGTGATGCGTAAACGGAAAAGTTTGTATGCACCGATAGCTGGTTTATCTGAAAACTCCTTGTCAGTTAGAGCGCAATTGTGTAACAACGGAATACATAGTTACGCAAAGTCAAAAATACCTTGTAACACATACGTCAAGCATAGAAACAACCGATATTATTGGCGAGGCGAAAAATTTGCGTGAAAATTATTTGCGATAAACTCGCTGGCTGATGTCACTGCTCGAAACATATCCAATCAACAAAGAAACAAACCGTTTTTCGTATATACACCCAAGGCTACTCAGGATCTGTCAATTTCAGATTTACTCCGTTAGCTAATTCCTATATAGAAACAGGACCGTCCTAACTATGCATCCTCCTGGTCCGAAAAGAAGGACCGGAGGCACGTGTTTCTCTCTATCCCCGTATTATAGCCTCCTCATAGACTCGCCGTTGGCTTCTCTAAAGAGGCCGCACGTGCGTGCGCGCGCTCCGCGTATACATATATGTCTGTGCCTGACCTCGCGGCGTTCACGCGACTCCCGCATGGCGCGGGGGCCTCTCTTCTCTTTGCGCGCGCTCTGACATTGACTTGACGCGGTACGGAGAGTAGGCGCGTCTCTCGTACACGCGACTTTCGATTTCGATCGCTCACAGGCGATGTGTGTTTAGAATACGGCTTGCCGATCGAGGAAGTATCGGTTGGGGGAGTATACACAAACAATGAGCACGTGAAGGGAATTTTCGTGGAGGTTCGATGGCTATTTAGAATTAAAAGTTGAATATTTAATGTAGGTGGGAAGCTATGATTTTTTTAAATGATATATACGGATATTAGCTAGAAAAATTTTAATGTAAGCTATTTTCCAATTATAGATATCTATTAAGCTAGCACGGCCACTCTCGCACGCCTCCTCGAAAACAAGTTGTAAGGCTATTCCCAAATTCGTTGCTTCAAGATAGACTATACGTTTTGAGTACAAAAATCGATCGAAAACACAAGAAATCGTGTTTTAGACGCCGTAAATGTTGTTTTATTCAGTAAAACGGTGAGCAACCAATTCCAAAAGTTACAAGTGTGGCCGTGCTAGCTTAAGTCTTACGATAGCATGGCCTGGATATCTCGGAAACGGCTGGAGCAACAAAATCGAGTAGGCGTAACAAATTAGCAACAAATTAACAATTAATTTTCGAGCAGGCGTTCGAGAGTAGCTTTACAGACATCAATTATAGTTATGTTTGTAGACGTATTAAAGTATAATAATTTATTCTCAAATAAAGTCAATATCTTTATATAGGCATCTTTATTAAAATTTTATTAATTTCACTATATTTCTCCACTAAAATAAAAAAATATCTCTATATAATATTGAGAAATCTATTAATTCTTTTCACTATCTTTAATAAAACGAATATTGGCTGAATAACCTACAGCATTTGAAAATGATTTCGAGTCATTTTATATTTTCTGTAAAAATAAAAAAGCAACTGAGTTTTCTAGCGTGAAACCTGTTTAGGTAGATATAAATATCAATAACAAAGAGCTTTCTAGTTTTCCAACCAATTAAAAGCTCGTTACCGCGAAATTTTACCTACATATTGTTTTGTTATATACCGGAATTGTCTTGTTTAAAAGAAATTACAGAAATGAAGGTTAACGATTTTATGTAAATTTTTCAAGATTCTTCTCTCTGTTAATTGGCGCATTAACTTTCCATAAAACTAAAGGAAGTCTGCAGTTCTTTTCTTGAAAAGCCCTTTTAAAACCATAAGCCGAATGTTTAAAAGTTATAGCCTATTAAACTTACACACGTGACGTCACGTCTCCGTATGCGCTTTACGACTATGGGCTACGTCATTTCTCTACGTGCAGACTTTTAAAACGTTATATCTTTTACTACTGTTAAGACATTAACACAAAGAAAGTGCGGCAGCCGTTCCATGTACTTGAATATAAATCAAAGCCAAATTGAAATCTCCTAACATAATGGGTCATGTTTGAAAAAGCGCAGGATTTATCGTTATTATGTTTTTAGTTGGACGCAAAAAAATTTCTAATAAATTTAATTTGTCATTTTGAAGGAATGGGTTCCACCCGGTCTATATAGAATTATGTTAATGCATCTGTATGGCGAGGCAATTGACTTTATTATGAATAATGGCCATTTGATTTTTCGTTCCCTTTCGGTCACCGGGTCATTCACTGTTGATGCCTGCTACTTTACCAGCGCGATTAACCTATTACGCGACCTGCGCCCTCGTGTACACATACTCACACATATGTATAATACACCTTGTGTCAGTGTGCGCATACTTTATTCGCGAGAAAAAATAACAGACGGTCCCCCTCAGGAGAACGAAGCCACATTACTATATTCTATGTGCGAAAACCAGTTAAAGAGAAAAACCAAATTTCTCGACTTTCACTGAGATGTTATCAGTCGCGCGAGATTAATCTTTTTAAAAGCTTTCTGTAATGCATACATGCGGCGTGTTTTAATTTTAATTGCCCACACTGTTTATCGATTACGTCAACCGTGTATCGAAAAATGAAATTATGTATGCTGCACTGGTTCATAATTGTTGCATGACTTGGTGTTTATCGAGTGTGTATACGTGTATCATCGTTTTAATGTTTAGAGAGAAAGCTCCGTAACTACGAGTATCGTGAATAGCATTTTATTAATAAGAGAGAAGATGAATGGAGTTTCGAGGTTTATAGCTGAGCGGAGGCATGCTCACTATTGCGCAGTATATATATGCACGTCGAGTGAAATTACGATGAAAATATAATCTGCCTACGTGATTGCTCTAATAAGATTTTTCACGCTCCATCTGAAACAATGAGGCAGACACACGCTAATGATATTTTTTTTTGTTTTCTTGGTAATAGTGTATGTTCCTTAATTTATGCATTATATTATATAAAATTCATTATTCAATAAAATTCATTTTTAGACCCGCACGAGTAATGTTTTATTAATAAAAATAGGTGTATTTTTTTATACAGCCGTAAAGTAACTTTAGTAAAACTCCATTGAATCGTTCAACGACATATTATCTTAATAAAGTATATGTTGCTGTCTAAAACACGAAAAAGCAGAGCGTATTTTAACTACGAAGGATGATAAAACGTAAATTAAATGCTGTGTTTACATTACGGAAAAAGAGTAAATAATATATAAAGTGTATATAATCAAATGTAGTAATACACGCACACGAGCGCGTGCAATTGATAACACGGGCGAGCGATAAAAAATAAATCTATCAAGTAATAGAGAGCGATATGATATTCTGTCACGAAAAAATGGAAAAAAGAGGGAGAGAGGGAGAGAAGCGAAGATGCTTCTACTTTGTAAGCTCGCATTACGCGTTACATTAGCGCAATTAATGCCACCGATTGCAACAAATTGCCATTAATCACCTCAATAGGAGCCCATGAATATATATTATAATAATTTACGTATTAATTTTTACTCGCTTGTTGTATCAAGATTCGTTATTTAAAAAGGTAATTATCGTAAACTTTTGTGGAAGACAGCCGGTTTCTATGTGTGGATGTGTAAATAACAATTCATTTCTGAATAAGTGTCGTATTTTTCTATGTAATCGTAATTTATCGTTTCCTGTGCGGTTAATTTTTGATGTGTTTAAAAGTACCCCCGCTATCCCCCGTCCAAATAAATGATAAGTTATTTACTTTTTGAAGAATTAATTGATGGAGATAGCTCTCTAACCTTGAGCTATTAAATTAATTATAAAAATAAATGTCACATCTCTCGATTTAAAAAATTTCGAAGATAAACAAAGTAAAGAAAAAAAGATGCCCAACTCCAAATACCTAATCCAGCCAATAAAACACGTGCTTTTAGAGCATTGCTTAATTTCAATGACGCTATCTCTATCCATAATTTTTAGCCTTACAAAATGCCTTAACCCAACATATGAATATTCACTTCATTATACATTTTAAATTCCACGCGAAAGAAAAACGTGACTGAATTTTTCAAGTCGCTGTATATAGCCGCCGACTTGTTGCGACTATATATACTATAGAACGGAACGTTCATTCATCACGAACTGGGTATAGTACGCTTCGCGCAGACAAAAACAACCTTTTTCCTGCGGACGAAAAGTCGTGGCGCAGGTATAGAAGAGGACTAGGCTGTTTTTCACGCTCTAATGGCCTACCTACACACAGACCAAATGTTACACGCGGCACTATAGAAAGAGGCGCAGACCCCAATTTACGGCAGGTTCACGCGCGGAGATGTAGCCCCTTTTACACTTTCGAGGCGCAGTCGTCTTCGCCGCTTTGTTTTCTTGCGCTGGTTTCTATGTTTACAATGAAGAATTTTCTATAACGACATAATGGTTTGAATTTTATTATGTTGACTCGTACATAAATATAATGGAAACCAAAAGTGTATACTGGATACAAAAATAGAATCGGACCATTCCTTTACTGTTTAGTCAATATGAACCTGCTCAACGTGACACTTCCATTTACGAACACTGAGAGAAACGAGTTTTTTTTTACATGCGTCTTCAAAAATACATTTTCCCCGTAAAACCCGCTGTCGCAATCTTTATTTTAAAAACTACACCATTATCCTACGATCGTATTACTCGACACTGGATCCCCGTATAATATTTAAAAATCGCTGTTTACACCTTTCACCTTAAAAAATCGTCAACTTTCAAAACCCGAATCTCCTCCCCCAGAACGTAAACAAACAAACGTAACGCAATAATAAGCGAAATTTATATATGTCGTAATCGATTAACTCGATAATAAAAAAAAGGCTAGAAAAATCGTGTCGCATGCAAAGTGTCCATAATATCGCGAGAGCGCATGACGAGCGAGTAGCGCAACTTATACGCAAAACCCGGAAAACACCTTCGATATTCAGTGGCGCTCGGTATGTTACATCATACCCACGCGCGAGCTATGTCGCTATCGCGCGTTCGTTTTCGCTGACACCTTATATATTATATAAAAAAAATCACAACATTCGCATCGTAATCATATCGCTTCTCTCTCTCCGTCTTCCCTACACCGCAGAACTCAAAGAGAGCCACACGTGACGCGTCCTCTCTATATCTCTCGGGACGAAATCGGCTTTAATCTCTCTCGTTTCGGCGCGAATGAAAAAGTGTGTCGACAAAAAGTTCGTCGCACTCTGCTCTCTCTCTCTCATATATCCCAACGATCGTAACACTATCACACACACACACGAAGCGACGCGACCTTCGCCTGTACAGAATCATGAAAGAAGGGGGAGGGGAGAAAACAGAGAGAATCTTTGAAACAGCGCGCGCTCTCGTCGCCATAATACTACGTCGTAGCCTCACCACGTGCTCGCACGGCGCAGTAGATTTTGCCCTTGCTCCGAGCGCGCGCGCGTAAAGTATCATAAGTTACGCCGATTGCGAGTGCGTGGGAGGAGGCGCCGCCGCTTTATACGCGCGTATGCCTGCGTGCTAACAACGACCGGCTGCCCTTTTGCCGAAATAGAATAACCGCGGCCTATTTCACTCGAGAGTTGTAAATTTGAGGCTATGCTGGCGGCGCGTATTATATGTATTTACGAGGGGGGAAATAGCATTATATATAGTGCGCAGCGTATGTATACGGGATTTTCAGAGAATGATTGTGTATTCGAGAGAAACGTGAGTTTGGCCGGCTGGCGCGCTCTTGTTTTGGATTGTTACGATGATTTTTGGCCGGTCGTGTAATATGCGCGCACGTGCGGGCTAGTTTCTAATCGCTCGGCTAATTTGGGATTCTTTTATCGTCTAAGTGACCTAATTTTCTAACCTTCATGAGATTGTATATAGAACGAATTTCTATTCATTCTTGCATTTTCATATCACCATAACAAATAGCACATATCCGTGACTCCAAAATGGAATTTGTATATATATTTGGAACCTTCAGTCGTACAGTATCCGCCTTCAAAGACATAGACTCTCAATGATAAACTGCAATTACAGCGAGTGACAAACGAACAATTATCGTTCTTATCTCTACCAACGCGTCCAACCTTCCAAAAATAAAACAATGACTAACGACATCTCAACCGAGCCAAGTCTCATAATACAGACGTCGTTTCAAAAACTACTCTATAGTACGTAAGTGTAACGTAGTGCGCAGTAGCAGCTTTGTCGGTATATACACTTTGAGCTGAGCCGTGCGAGCACGTGGTGCGCACATGCGCCGCTTGAGATGGGGTCCGCTCTGCAGGAGAGGGACCGGTAGTGGGGAAAACTCGGGCCCTAAGTCGCGCACAGATGGCCCTGAAGCGACGGCGACGAGTGCGATGGAAAGGCCAAGGAGAGAACGGCGTCGGGAGATTCAGCGTCAATTTATGAATGTTCTTCTAGACGTGGAAGTAGCGAAATCAGTGATCATTAAAATTAGTCTTGTAATGATAATTCTCAGATGTGGGAAAAGTGGGCACGAGGAACCTTTTTATCGAGAAAATTTCTTAATGATAAAACACATTATATAATACTTATAAAAGTATAAAAATATTTGTTTAAAAATAACGGAATCGCTTATAGGAATTCCCAAACGAGAAAAGTTTCAGGAACTGATAAGAGATCTAATAAAATTTTTATTTATCAATTCCTCGTAAGCATATACACATGTCCCGGCGAAATGAACTTCTATCAAACATTCCTGTATACTTAACCCACATACATATCAATTATATACTTTCTCGCCGCCTGTGTATATTATTACGGCCTTTTCTCTCCCGCGTTGTTTATCTCACCTGCAATATTTATCTCGGGAAATTCGTCTTCGTTGGTTGAATGAAAACCGCGCAGGTTACGTTTATTAGTTCTCGATCTGGCGCCAATGACTTTGCTGCTTAGACTTTCATTCATTTTTCAGAAACACGCGTTTCTTGCTCTCGATATAGACAGCGCGTAAATAAACAGATAGCGCGGAGTGGGAAAAAAATCTATTCTATCTTAATTTCGAGAGACTGATATCGCGATAAATCACGAACGCGATGACGATACACTTCGAGATATGCAAAAGTTGTAAATATTCGTGTCTCGAGCGTAGTGTATGATGAAACTTTTCTTTTTCTTACGGTTCGCGCGGGCTGACTTCATAGGTTGAATCATTGCTAGCCAAAACGGTTGGGAGCTTCAGAGGTCAAGTTTTGTAGAAACATTGAAAACAGCAAGTTTCAAGGCATGTAACAATCTTTTGGTAACGTCATTCGCCAAAACAATTGAATTGGAAGAAATTTTTCAAGTACATTGTATACTAAATGATTGCTAACGAGTTTACTCCAAATATCCATTTTAGATTGAAAATATAACCACAAAAAAACTAGAAACAAAAAGACTGTAACAAATTTAGACCTGTCTGTTATACTACTCCCGTAACATACCTTCCACTTCCCTCTGTATCAGTGCGAGGTCGACTTTTTCGGCACGTGTAGTTGTATAAGTATCTCGAGAACGCCGCTTCCGCGTGATGCGAGATTCTCCCATATCTTATTCGGAGTCGAAGGAGCGTCGCTTCCCCTCGCACACGAACATTAGAGGGAACTGTATATACTTCTTCGACGGGGTTGCCACTCCGGGAGCGAACGAAAATTTCCGACCTTCACCTTCCGCGATGAACCCGTAGTCACTTGATTAACTCGAGCGAGGTCGCGTGAGCATGTGTATACATACGAATATAAATTGCTGATTTTGAGATAGTTTTTTCTTTTTATATGGATTTTCGGCTAATTCTAATCATAGTTATTATAAGAATTATTATTATACTATTAATTGTAATTTGTAATAAAACACCTCTGGTTACTGTTATACTCTGTTACTTCAAATAAATAAATATTTACTATAATTATTCGTTGCTCAAATTAACCAAAACCAAACAATATTACAATAGACCACGCGTATGAATAGAACACAGTTCTCGCAATTATAATGGGTAAATACTAATTTATTAAATATTTTTACGACTTGAAAAGAAAATACACCAAACAACAATAAAATACATTTTTGACCAGAAATAAAATTATTGTCAATTTAGTCTTCTCCGCAACGCTGCGCACGATATTTGCCTTTTCAACGGGCATTCTATTGTAAAAGATTTTCAGCTAAAAATAGAAGAAAATTCCCAGTTAATAATACAAAAAGTCTTTCACTACTTTGCTGCGCGCGGCGAGTGCAGTAACTTTCCTACGCCGCTCGATCGCCTTATTCTTTCCCAACGCGCGTAACAGACACACACACACACACGGTATCATCAGGTGTAATACAAACGCGCGCGTGCAGCAGATACCGCAGCGCGCATTATATAGTTTATCGCACTAAAAATACGATCCCCGGCGAGCGCGCGCATGCATGTAGTATTAGCGTCGCAAAAGAGGCCGCGGAGAGCGCTAATCGCTCGTCCCTATATATATATACCTATGCCACATGCACGCGGCTCTCGAAAATTGGCATCTCGGATTGGACGCGTATATAAAGGAGACGACAACAAAGAAAGCGCGCGAGAGGGTGGGGCAGAATATACGAGAGGGAGAAAGAGAAAGGAAAAGCGAGAACGGCGCAGTTGTCGGTCATGCAGCTTATACCAATACCGGAGGAAAAAGTTTCGTCGTATTATATGTAGTGTGAGACACAGAGAGTCGCGCGATATGCAGACGACAACGGCGGCTCCGATTTGCATTTTTCGCGGGGGGCTCATGTGTGTATACTCGTGTACGTGTATATTGTCTCGTCCGATTATAGCTGCTTCTCGACTTTTCGCGGTCGGAGTTTTTGCGCTTGCTTGACGTATATTATCATTATTGATAAAAATACGACGTGATTGTGTTTGTGATTGGGAGAGTAGGTGTCGTATGATTCACACGGCAATATAATCGGGAGAACAAACACGTATTCTACGTAAACACGCGCGCATCGAGAAGTTAGTCGCGCGTCTCGCAACAAAACGCAAAGTTTACTGTGTCGCACGTTTTGTTATCCTTTGCAGCCGCGCGCGCATGGTGATGTAATATGCGTATATACTTCTCACTCTCAATTTCTCGTATTTAGCAAATAATTTTGTTTACAAACTCAAGCTACCTTTTTTGCCTGGTTATACTTTTAAATTTAATTTGAATTTTCGTCAATGATAGAAAATTTTGATATATAAAAGCATTAACAAAAATCATGATAAAATCTATAATCCAATCATGTGTCCTATCAACCCCAGCCACGCTCGCTCGCTCCCCCAAAAACTAAATCCTCATCAGCGCCCCCCCATTGACTTTCCCGAACTACGCAGCTGGAGACCGCGTCATATACTTACACGCGAGTTCAGCTCATATCGCAGCAACCCTCGAAAGAAAAAAAAAAGCCATGATGGCGCTTTTCCGCTCTTGCGACGTTGCCGCTTGTCATCATATACGTCGACGCGGAGGTGTGCGAGCGTCCGAAAAGAATTTCCCACGGCCAACGAACTTCCTCCCTCGTTATATTTTTATCGGTTCGCGCGTCACACTCGCTCGGAGAATCGCTATTGTTATCTCGCGTTGTTTATCAATGGCATTATTTATATCCAGGTGGTATTTCGAGTGGTGTGCATAGTTTGTGTGGTTTGGCAGGTAAAACGCAAGAGCTGGTAGTTTGCGGCGATTGCGAATGATTCAATCGTTTACGCGATTTTGCAATAGCGAGAGACTCTCTTGTTTTCTAAGTGGAGAGAGAGTTGTGTCATAGATGTAAATTCCTTACGCGCCTGTGTAGTTTTTCGCATCAAAAAATAAAGGAGTATATAAAAAAGATTTAAAAACTGATGGATATTATACGTTCGTAGCGGTCTTGGCAGACGAAAAATGCGTGTAGCCGTAAACCGGTTCTAGGTCAAAAGTTTCGGGCCTTAACACAAACGATAGCTGCATAAAGATAGCGAGTCTATCTTATGTCGGGGGTGATAACCATGGGTTTGGTGTTGTCTTTTCTCCCTTGTCGAGAGAAATCTCGAAAAAAAATTTTTTACCTGCTCTGTGATAGTCTAGTGAAAGAGGTTTATTTACGTAGCCACAAAAACTCGCTGTATCTATACTATGCTAGTTAACTGTCTGCGTAACGAAACAATAAAACGAAAACTACGCAGTGGCCAGTAGGAAAGGTGCGCAATAATGATAACGAGGGAAGTAAAAATACGCTATTGTTTGATTCAACTTGTGCAACGATTGCAACAGGTTGCCAAATTTGTTTTCAATTGTTGCGGATCAGTATAAATATTATATGCTTGAAGAAGTTTAAGTGCAAAGACTTTTTCATGAGATAAATTGTAGAAATGGCTTACTGCGATATCGGGGAGTTTGGAGAAAATATATTTACGTGTATTTCGCAATATTATTTAAATATAAACCATTAGTAAACAAAATGTCGAAATATCGTCTTCTCGAAATTAATGACTGTTATGCGAGCATTGACCGATAAAGGCTTTCTACATAGCTCTATTCAAAATATAGAACGACAAAGTTTTTCTACATTTATATATGAATATGTATAACTATTATGACTTAAAAAAATGGTAAACATTTTTAATCGACTTACACGTTGCTATCATATAGTTGAAGGAATGATTATAGAAAAGCCCTTTCCAAACTAAATTTTCATGCGATATACATTTGAAAATAAAAATCAAATGGATCGTTTGAATTGAAAAAAAACATTACATAACAGATAAGTCGTTACATTATATTATCATTGATTAATCACTTAACGCGGCCTCAATATTTTGCGTCTCGACGCTCAAAAGTTCAATCCACCGCGCATATATAATATATTCTCAATTAATCACAACCGCAACGATACGCGCGGGCATAAAACAAAGAAATCTTGCGACGCAAGTTTGCGCAAAAAAGCCGCAACTATAAACGTGTCTGCACGTGTATCAACGGAGAGCTCGCGCGCGCGCATGACGAAACGAGATTACTTATGAATCAGCGATCGACAATTGATTTCACTGCAGCGGTAGTCGCTGCTGTGTGTGACGTCTCGCCTAATGATTGGACGATACTGCGCGCCACCTCGGTATATATACCGGTATAGATAAATTTTAATCGGCCCTTAGCTTATATACGGCACCCGGAAGTCGTTAATTTCCATACAAATGACAATCGGCATTTTTCGCTGAACCGCCGTTCAAAACAGATGCGCAAGTGCAGGTTCTCCTTTTTTTGGTTCATGAATGGACGATGAACGGGAAAACTGGGGATCGAAGCACCACGTGTTCGGCTGGATAATTGCGCGCGAATCGCGATCTTTCTGCGCAGCTTTTTCTTGGCATGTACGACGCAAAAAGTTCGCAAGATTATAATAGCAGGATATCGCACTCTTGTTTTCGAAAACAGAATCGGCTACATGCAGGAAGTTTCAGGAGTTGCGAATATTTCTAGAATGTATAATTAAGTTTGAGAGAATTTTAATTTTAATTTATATATCTTATGGAAGGACTTTTTTTATCGCTTTCCGAGCTACCAACTGCTATACGACGTAAGACTTTTCGGCATAAACAAATTGAACATAGCGTTAACCATCCCGAAGAGGTAAACCGAACGAATCGGTATATAATCCGTATCTGACGGGAGCAATTCCAAACCTCGTGAAAGACCAGGTTGTTTTCTCGCTCCCACGGAAAGAAAAAAAAGATACGTTCCATTCATTCGGTCTTTATCATTCGCTCGTTCCCTCGCACGAATCAACACGTTGCCGCGGAGCTGTTGGGCCAATGGATGAAAATGTACACACACGAACGTATACTCCAGAAGCAATTTAGATTTAAAAACGCGAAAATCGCGCGGCCGATTGTACTGCACTGTACACGCCTCTAATCTCGCGCTCGGGGGGAGAAGAAGTGGGTTACGAGGTCGATATCCCCGCGCGGCCGACTAAAAGTGCGCATGCAAAAAAGCCAGCCCGATTGCACGCGGCGCGCCGGCAGAGTCTTCGGCTTCCCTTTTTTCTCTCTCTCTATCCCGCTTCCGCCGCGCAGCTTCGCAAATAGATCGCGCAGTGTATGCGTATACGCACCGCGTATGTGTAAGTGATGCGGACGAAAATATATGAACGAGGCGCGCGGAAAAACAAAAGGAGGAGGCCGAGGCGGTATTATAAATCGGATGCTGCGGATTGGTTTATGATTGTTGGTGAGATTTTTATGTCGAGTTGTAAATGTTCGCCGCGAAAATTATCTGCTGATGGTGAAATGTAGTTTTGTACAAATGTGATGTTTAGTGAATTTTAGGGAGATATTTTGGTATGATGGGTTATTGAAAAATACTGAATATTTCACGATATTCAGGTTTGTAACGAGATTTTTTAATAGTTATTGGTTGTACAAATATAGTATTCAATAGCTACAAACACTTTTTTTTTTTTTGAATAATTGCAATCCGCCCGACTTTTTTGTATACGAATTCATTTTCAAATAATTAAATCTATAATAACGGTTTCGCAATATATTATTTTACTTTCCTGCGCACTAAAAGTCCTAATAATTTTAATACACCACTTTGTAAACCTATAATCCATCACCCATCTCCTGACCGCCTCCCCTTTCCAATCATTCTTACCCCACATCATCCCTACCAAGTGACTGGACGGCGATCGCGGTATAAAATTCACTCCTCAGGCACACACACACGCGCGCGCACATGCGCGTACTGCGTAATCAATATGCGCGATAATCGCACGGGTGCGAGCCTTTCTATATCCAACGCGCGTTTCGTCCCCCGAAATAGGAGGCAGAATTTACGAGGCGACGCGCACCGCCGCCGCTAGTTGTGTGTTGTGAAAATAAAAGAGTAACAACGCGTGCGCGTGCCACGATGAAGTATAATATAGCAGTGAAACTCGCACGACGGCTGCGCAGTAGCGGTGAAATGATTATGTGTACGTGTGTAAGAGGGGCCGAGAGGTGTGCGCTTGCGCGCCGGGCTGTGCACCGCCGGCCGCGAGAGATTCGAATTGGATTCAGGCTTTTCTTTGTTTTTGTTTGGCGCTTGATTGATTGATGGGTAATCGCGCAATAACACTCGTATGGGCGTGTGCACAGCTAGAGAAAGTGCGTATTATAAGAAACAAATTAGTCTAAAGCTATTAGAAGCGATAAAAGGAGGAAATATTTATCATCTGCGTACACAAGATGTGAATAAAATTTTCAAAAAGCTATATATATATAGCTTATTTTAGCTTCGCTTGCTTGGTTCATTCATTAAACCGTACCTCCATGTAGCGTATACATTAAACTATTTCGTAAACTGTCGCTTGAAATAGAAGATAATGGATTCTTTGTGCTGTCCAACAAAAGATCAGAAACGTTTCAAGCAATTCTTCTTTAAATATAATAAACTAAATTTTATTTAAAAAAACCTTGCAATTAGTTTAAGTGCACAGAGCTGCGACAGTCGCATGTCACAATACGGCAAAATTTTAGGTCTCAAAACTCTTCGAATATTTTCGAGTTTTTTGAAGAAACGAAAGTAAAAGTTATGCACATCTGTTAAAAAATTATAATGACGGATCGGTATTTAAATTAAACCACATATACATGCATATCAAGGAAAAAGATAACCTTTACGGAGTGATCATTGACAGTTTCTCGGAAACCTCGTCAATCTGATTTCGCGAGCAAGAGAGATATACCAGGAACCCTTTCATTTTCTTTTTACCAAGCGGTAAGTGAAGCTTCTTTTCACGTTCGCCTCTTGCGCGCGACTGCCATTACGATTTCACTTCGATATTTTTTTGTGCGTTTGACACGAAACCGGCACATGTTTCCAATCGCGTGCGACTAGCTTGCAGGATAATATAACGGGCAAATAAGAATAATATTTTTAATTTTAATTTCAACACAATTTTCTCAGGTTTTGCCGCTTATTTGTTTTGAGAAAAAAGAATTATCTTGATAAATGTGTATATTTATTTAATTTATTGGATTACTTGCTGTTCTACAAGAAAAACAAATATATAATACATTATCAATGCGATGAATGTAATTGTTTGGTTTACTCAACAAACTGTTATTTGTAATGGCTTCCCTCATATTAATATAATTAGTCGACTATAAAATATCTTCTTCGTGTTGCTTATGAGACGAATCCGATTACCTATATGGGTAAAATACACACCTAACGCGACTTTATGTATACATATATCAAAGTGTTTTGAATCTACTGTAGCTGGGTAAGTTTCTTATTGAAGATTTGAGCATGTTCCAGAGGCGCGCACCGTATAGATGTAGAACGATCACAGGCCTTTCTCAGTGCGCGCATGTGAAACGACCAGTTCTTTCATGTCCCCTCTACAGGGATTTCGGGAAACGTAAATATTACCTTTGAAATAAAAACAATAACTGAAAATGAAGTCAATGAAAAGATGGCTCCCACCTGAAACCACCGTCACACCGAAAGAAACGGGTTTCACTGATCCTCCTTGTTCCTTTGTACGCGTACTGCTTGAGATCACATTCTATAACGTTCGTGCCGAAATACTCGTAATTCCATCGAAAACCTGACCAGATCCTTCTCCTCTCGGAGTCGCAGCTACAAATCGTATACATATACATATACGCACACACAGAATGACTATAGTGATGTGGGGGCAGGGGGAGACATGTGGCTTGAGGCTGTGGAACCTTTTCTCTGATGCGGTCTCCACGTTTTTGGGGACGCTCAGTTTATTGGGAAGCGATCTGAAAAGCTGCTTTTTTTCTAGAAACTTAAAAATCTTACCTTCTCGATTTTAACCGTCGCCTGTTCTCCCATTGTCATCTCGTCGGTCACTTGATCTTAAGTATAACCTAAAAAAGGCGAATTTATTATTACACATCACCTGATAAAAAATGACGATACCTTATAAACAAAAGCCTGTAACGGTATTAAGCTTACCCAACCATCGACCTCTTCGAGTCATCTTCTGTAAGTATACCCGAGTCACCGAGTCTCAAAACGAAGAAAGCGACAGCATCGTATCGTCGCTTTTCCATTCCGCACCTGCTCGTATTTTTTGTTTTTTAAACAAAAAAAAAGAATATCGGTAAAACAGCTTAGCGGCTCGTCGGTGTATCCCCTCCTCTTTCGCTCATCTCTCGCGGTGGCGTTGTTGCCAACAATAAATCGCTCTCATCTCGTTCCCCCTCTTTGGCACCTCGCCCCTTTTACACTATGCTCTCCAATCTCTTCATCTCTTATTTCCATCTTATACAGCTCGAGAACGCCGAAAGTAAGGAGATTATCTCCGCGAGCTATGGCCGAAAATACGCTTCCGAATCCGCGCTAACCGACCAGAGTTTACTCACCTCCTGTCAACCCGGGGAAAAAGCGAAGAAAAACAAAGAACATCCGAGCTCGCTTACTTATACACACATATATAAGAAACGTGCGTGCGTGTGTGTGTTGTGTCTGGTTTTGCTAGAGAGCGAGCCAAGTGCGCAGGCCTGGGTGCGCAGCAGCGCCGCGCTCGCGGCCGCGTGAGAGCGAGCGAGACGGAGCGAGAGAAACAGCAATAGCGGGCAGCAATCGAGGCATTCTGTCCGCCGTGCTGCTGGCGCAGCAGCTCAGCTCAGAGCAGCACAAGCAAGCAGAGCTCAGTCAGTGAACAGCTGGCGAGCAGCCGAGGCGCACGCACTTCGTAACACACTCTCACACACACACGCGCCTGGCTGCGCTGGCCTGACTAGTGGCTGCTGCTGCCTGCATACGCGCGCACACACACTGTTACGGGGGAAAAAGATGTCGGAGGCGCGCCTCTGACACACACACACACACCGAGAACAGAAGCAGTAGCAGTCGTCGCGCGAGTCGATAGTCAGTCGACGAGGAACCGTCGCCGTCGTCGTCGGCGGCGCATAAAGTAACTGTAACACTACTCGCGGGAGTAGTTGTCGGTGCGTGTTGTCTTCTCTCGACGCGGGTTCCTTTGTTCTCTCAGCGCAGTGCGCGCGAGAACGAGAAAGAGAGAGAAAGACGAAGACACACGTCGCACACGTACTGCGCGAGCGCGGTGAAAGAGTGGCGCAGTTCAACGTTGTATATTTGTTATTGTGATTGTACCGCGTCGCCGTCGCCGTTGTGTCGTCGTGGGACGCACGCTCCAACACCTATACCAGCCGCAACCAGCAGCTCTCAGGTGAGTCAATCACTCGACACCTGCGTATGTACCTTACAAGCATGTGTGTGTACGTATGTGAGTAAGTGAGTCTGAGGGAGCGACGCAGCGTCTCGGAGCGCTTTGTTTTGCCGACCCAGCTGATCGGCTGCTTGACAAGTCGCTGCGCGTCGGGCGCACATACATATATATATACATATATATAAACGTATATGCATCGCGCGGAGTTGCAGGCGCGAGAGACTACTTTTCTTTATCGATTCTCCCTCTCGCTCACTCCGGCGAGCCGCGACTCGCTCTTCGCGTTTTTCACCTGTCGCGCGCTCCATTGTTGCTGCAGCGGCTCTCGGGAAAGTCGCGAGGGAAAATGGTGAGGAAAGCCGACGCCGACGCCACGGCGCTGCTGCTTGTTGTATATGTTTGTCTGATGCGTGCATTATGGAGCGGGCGAAGGAGAAGGGGGCGAAGCTTGCTTACCTGCGGTTCGGGGCGCTCGGCTTCGGTTTCTTGCGCGCAACGCTGATTTGTGAAAGGGTTCGGGGGCTTCTTTGTTCCGCGATATCAGTGTCATGTTCGGGGAGTGTAATTAGATGTGTTCGTGGTGCTCTTCTTTCGGGGAGAGTTCACGATTACAAGTAGCTAGATGTTGGTTTGGCTGTTGTCAATGAGATGTAAGAGTGGAAGAGTTGTTTCTAGAATACTAAATTAATAATCTGAATGTTGAGCGCAATAACATAATTAAGAGGAGTGTGATATCTTGCGATTGAGTGAAAACTAGTTTGTAAAAGAGAAAAATATACGCTGTGATAGCGGTTTATCTGGCTTAATATTAAAGAGAGAATATTTTTGTTGTAGGTGGAGCAACAAGAGGAGTTTGAGAGAAGAAGTGAATGACGTTTCTTTTATATAACTCAACTTAAGGCTGTTATAACTGTTTTATTAAGAAAGGGGATGCAAGAGATTTTTCCTTCCTATGAATCGAGGATTTGTGGAAGCTCTTCTGTGCAACAAGATTACAACTAGTCAGAGGCAGGTTTTATACTGAATAATTGCAAGCAAGGTTCCTAAGTATTCCTCCTAAGTGTAAGCAAAACTGCTGCAACGCCAAGCAACTTCTGATCTCCATGCATGCTGTAATCTATTCTGCTTTCCAACGATCCTCAAGCCACGTAGAGTAAGCACAACCGTTGCTTTTGTCAACTTCAAGATTTTGCATTTGTGTTCTGAATGAAATTGACAAACGCTGGAGAATTTGGAAAAGTTTGTGTAAGGGTGTCTCTTCAAGGAACAAGTGAAAAATTCAAAAGATAACTCTGCCAATCGATGAACTTGAATCAGTCAGGGGCCGTCCTCGCGCAGTCACAAAAACGTGGGGACTGGCCCCAGCTTAGCTGACTAAAAGGGTCCCAATAGTCGAATGACAGTCACAACACAAGGGGAAGCTGATCACCTTGACCTCTACTACCATCATTGCTAACGACTGACAAGTAACGGCTCAAAAATGCTCTACATTTTCCATGTTGATACTGGTACCACCATCACATTTGACATCAAGCTCGCCTTGCAGAGGTAAATACTATATTATTTATTGAGTGTAACTTTTACACACGCATAGCTCATTTTTTTTCTTTATTTCCTTCTTACATAACATCACCTGATACGCTTAATTAGAAACTTGACTAGATTTCAAATATGGAAGGAGGTGATTGACTTACTAAAACTGTTCAATAATTGAACCATCCTATTATGCATACACCTTATGAAGTAGTTACAACAAACTCTATTCTATTGAATAGAATTTGCTGACCTGTTCATCAATAACATATTTATTCAGGCAATGAAGATTGCAATTGTAATAAAGTGCACTACGCAACAGTCATGAAAATGTTAATTACGCTGACACAGTTTACAAGGAGCAAAAGACAGTAAAAAATTTATAATTGGTAATAAGCTCTTGGTATTGAATTAATTCTTTTTGTAGCATAATAGTAAAAACTTCTTCAAATAAATATGAGGATAAGTTGTATCCAGCACTTAAATCATAAATTATTGTACTTTTTATAGTTTTATATCAATTTACTATATGTAGTGCATTCAAAATACGTTTCTCCATATTCCTCGTGCATGCATAATTAATACAAAAATTTTCTTATCAATTATAAGAAAAAAAAAAAAGAAAAAAAAATTACAATTCCACTTGGAAGATTACGTGAATTTTCAACGATATTAATCATAATGTCAAAGACCCCAAAATCGACCTTGCATCTTGCTTGCATCTTAATATTTTGTGCCAGGTCTCCGATAGATTTATACGCACATATATAACGCAGGCCTAATTAAATCCCGCTTAGCCAGTATATAACTATCCGAGTGAGAGAGACAGGAAAATGCAGCTCTCGAATGTAGGACATATGATAGGAAAGCACAACATAGATGATAGATATAATAATAATCAATGGGTTTAAGACTCATGTATATACTTTGATCTCCTTAACGTCAGATGATCCGAATAGATAAAAAACTCGATTTCGCTTCTCTCTCGCTCTCTCGAGCGCTGCCTGGTTCATTGCACACACACGACACACACACACACATTTTACCATCGTTAATTCTCCGATTCGCTCGACCGATTTGCATGTGTTTACAAATCCGTGGCTTATTAGAAATCGACGGTTTTCAGTTTTACTTTTTAATTCACACACGCGACGACTAAGTATAATACTTATTTTTCATTTAATTACAGATCGTTTGCTCTCCCGACGTTTTCGTAAACTTTTGATTACACCTAATCATCGCGATTGATTATAAAATTACTCGCTTCCAAGAACCTCACCTTTTCCATTCGAAAACAGCAACAATGCACAGCCACGCGCGCGCATTGCAATCAGCCGACGATTATTAACATTATTACTTAACCGGGCGCGCGCACGTCTACTCCTATCGCGCAAAAACTGTCGTCGCGCGATTGCACAAAAAGAACGAACAAACGTGCGCGCGCGCTCGTGCGGGAGGGGAAAAAGAAAAATCGCGTGTCGTGATTTCATCGCTCGATCTTCTGTTTCACATATACACATTGTACTATATACTCTACTCGCTCGGGTACTAATACACTTACGGGTTCTTTCGTAACGCGAGGGTTAATAGGGTTATAGCACCCGCCGGCTTATCGGAGCGCTAATGCCGCTGCCGTTGTTGTCGTTTTTTGTTCTCTTTTGCGAGGACGAAAAAAAAGCGTGTGTATATGCACGCGCGCGTATTATATTTTAATTGACGTCAGGCCGCGCCGCGCGAGCCGAACTGTCGGCGTATTGTGTGCGCTCGTGTATAGAAAGAGAGATAGCGAAAGAGATGAGAGGCGACGGCTGGGAAAAATATACGAAGCGTGGGTTGCAGAAAGAGAGTGCGGAGCTCGTCCAATTTTGCAAAATCCGCGGACTCACGCTCGCACGTTGATGTTGTTGTGATGATGGTGGTTGTAAATCAAAACTTATTTTCTATTTATATTGTGAAAACATACAGGGGTTATTGTTTGCTGAATGCTTATTACAGAGATTATACATTTTATAAAATAGTAGATAAACATCTACGTGCAATTAAGAAATGTAAAGGAGCTGCAGGATGTGGTTATAAATCCAAACAACCTCTCTGCAATATAGTTGCACACACTTAACATTCTTCGTAATAAAAGTACTGTTCCACTTAAATTATTACAACTATGGTATCGGAAAGCTATCGATATATATTTATTGCTTTGAAAATATACGGACTAAAGTATATATATTTGCACATCGTTAATGAATGAAAAACCAGCTAACGGTTCCAAGTATTTAAAAAAGCTGCGCGTGTTCTTTTTCCCCGACGTCAAACCAGTTCTGAAATTTACATCCTATCCGGTGAGTCACGATCGACCGCACATATATAAATCCAATCACCGCCTAAATACCTTACCTTCCGTTTTTCTTCACCCGCGCGAATGTGCGTCTATCAGTTTCCATATGTTCTTCTCGAAAAATACGAAAAGTTCGCACGCCTCGTATTTTTAGCGGCTGACGTATAGCTGACGAAACGTTGAAAATTCAAATCCGCCGATTTTCTCCGCCGCGATAAGCCGTTCATCCGAAGTTCGCGCGAAAAACAATGGGGGAGAGAAAGAGACACGTTGCGAGGCGGAATCGTAATCGCAGACGGCGGAAGTCGCGAGCGCGCGGGAATATTTTTCATCGATTTCCAGTCATTAGTAGGTAAGGAGAACGTCGAGTTGCAAGACAATGAGTGTTTCAGCGTATTGTCCTTATTTTTTGTTTTGTTTTTTTTGGGGAGTAGGGGAATGTTGCAAAAGTATCAGTTGATGAACGTATAATGAGTATATAGGAATGGTTATTGATCGAAGTATGTGAAAGATGCTGAGGTGCTACCGAATAGATGTTACATGTTTCTTAATTATAAGAACATCTTATCATTAGTGCGCTGCGAATAAGCTTAAATTTATACAACGTATAGTTGTTCGAGACTTGAATTAAGATCCGTTGTAGAGATTGGATTATAATTATGTACAGTATCGTTTCTCAAGTATTCAAAGTAAATGACCTCATGCTTCTATATCAACTTTTTTTTATCTACAAATAAGTCTATGAGTTTGCTCGTGTATTTGAATTTGAACAAAGTAATAATTATTCATTCAGTAGGATACGATAGAACAACTCGAAGAATCGCAATGTAAATGAGTATCTACTTTTCCATAAGATGAAGAAGAAGCATACATCGTCACAAATACAGTTGTTGACGAGAAAATGTCAAATTCCGTGCTACACTGAAAGATCGTTAAAATGGCTGTTACAAAATCATATATACGGACTCTTGTAAGCGAGCTAAAACTATAAAATGCGCAAACAAGAAAATCATGCCAGTTTTCATTCTGCGATAATTAAATAACTGCTATAGGTAATTAAAAGGTCGATGAACCCGTGCTTTCTAATTCTTCGAGAATTTTTTTCAAGTGTACTTTACTTTTTTCCGCAATCCATCTTTGGCACGATAATGCAGCGCTGTGTTTCTGAAATAAGTAATAAAGTATATATATCGAATCAAACCACATATCAAACTGTAGAGAGAACATATAAAGCAATTGATTAATTCTGCAACGCGATGAAACGAAAAAAATAATAAATTATTCGCTAGCTTTCTCCGCTTTAATGCTCTTGTCAGTTATAAATAAATTGCAATCGAGCCTATAGAGCAAGCGCGCGCATGGAATAACGTCCGACTTTTAAATTGCAGCCGCAGCTAATTATTGGGCAAAAGGTTGCTATTAATTATTCTTCAAAGCGTTCGCACGGAAGACGTGAAGAAAATCCCACGAGAAAAGGGGAAAAATCTATTAAATCCGAACACACCTCAGTGTAAAGACAAATAAATCATCCCAAATAAACTCGTAAGAGATTAAAGCGCCGATAAATGACGCGAACTTTCGGATCGAAACAACAACTCATTGTTAATCTTTCCGTATGGCTTTTTAAATGCACGCGCGTTATTTACATTTCGCCTCACGACTCGGGCAATCGCTTCGCTGATAACTTTTCACGCGATATAAACTCCGCGGGCGAGCTTCTCTACTATTCGAAAAATTTAATATTTCTCTGGCAATGGTCGATACATTGTTTTAGCTCTTGGAAAAGTCATAATTAGGTTTAAAGAAACTCGCCTCGTTCATTAAAAGCTATACCTACACACTTGGAATTTGTTGCCGAGAAGCGCGTCGTTGCAAGTGCAATCTATTACTTATGCTGCCGCTGCCGCTGCGTAACTTTCGCAAAGGTGAAAAACTGTTTTATTATTGTTTTCAACTTTCTCCTTTGGGTTCGTCCGTTTACATGTGCCCTCTCGTTAGCGTCGAATAAATCGCAACGAAAATTGATTATCGTATAGAGAAAATTGCGGAGCAATTTGCAGTTACTCTTTTTGTAGGAAGATGGTGTTTCAGATCTATATAAATTGAGATACCAGTTCTCTTTTACAACTTGTTCCATCTCTTTATTTTTATTTTTTGACGCACGACTCGATAAAAACAGAATATACGCAATCTATACGTTTCGTTTAGCGATTCGCTGGCAAACAATAAACAACATATTTTCGCATATTCTGGGTATTATTTGTTTATTTATTGAAAACAAAGATTGCCGCACGATGTATCGCGAACTAAACACTTTTACGCGCGCCACAAGCAAACATCCCATACAATCGAATATAATTTGTTAAAAAAAAAAAACATTTTTCCTTGTATGCTACAAAATATCTGAATAGGGGGTGAAAAGTCAATACAAGCTTTCAAAGCAAAAACAATTTTTCAAAAATTTCATATCACGCTCAATGGAGATCAAAGATTGTCAATATAAACGGACAAAACGCAATTGCCGATCCAACGAAAAAAAGGTCCCTTTGACGCTAAAACGCATCTATTCCCGTGCTCTATTCAGCGACCAATGTCGCAACGTTTCGTGTATGCATGTGCATGCACGTTCGTGCGTCGTGTATACGTGCGTGTGTGTGAGTATGTGTCCGTGCAAGCAGGTCGCTGCGCCCGATAGCGAGGAAAGAGCTCTCGGACTTTTCTTTCTCTCTCTTCGGCGTTAGTGTCTTCCTTCTCTCTCTCTTGCTTGCGCTCACTTTTCCTCCCCACTCTAGCCAAGAGCGTATAGAAACAAAGATACTGCGCTCGCGCAGTAAGGAGGAGAGAAAAATATGGGCGCCGCGGCGACTGCATCGCCCGTGCGCGCGAGTAAGAGTACTAGAAAATACATAGCGAGTGTTCGGTTACGGAGTATATACGGAGTGAGAGAGAAGGCGAGGGAGGGGGTGGAAGGCTGGTTTATGTACTCCGGAGTAATAAGGAGAGGAGGTTAGAGTAAATGCTCGGCCGCGGGAGGAGAATCAGCTGGGAGAGAGTGGGACGCAACCGCGTGTACTGTTAGACTGGGTAAACAGTAATCTCTCGATTGTTTGAAATTATTATCAAAGATGCAATGTGTATGTTTTGTTGGGAAAAATTTGGAGAAAATTTATGACAATATAACTAGTTTTAGCTGGATTAACTCTTGCTACTTTTTTCTAGATAAATCGGAATTTTATTCGGTAAAGATATAGTTTATAGAAACCTCTACGTCGCTTTAATACCGCGGTATTTTTATGCGTCCTTATAGTCACACAGGCACAACTCACAGTAGTTGAAAAATGAAATCCTCTAAATATACATATGAAACTACGTTAATTTGCATTCGTTCAATTTATAACTTATGCAGATGTTGAAAACCAACACTTCAACATTTCGTTACCCTCAAGGAAAATTCCCTTTCAAAATGCAAATCACACATACATCCACCATCTTGCCACGAAACCTTTAATACGTAAAAAAAGCCTTTTCCAACGCGCGCGCACACACACACACACACACACACACACATATATATACAGATATACGTCTAAACCCCCTGCGCGACCGGCGGCAGTTAAACATTTAAAGCCTCTCAAACAGCCAGACACTCGCACACTGACTCTCCCCCGTATACGTCCGGAAAAGCGAGACGCGCATCGATCGCTCGCTACAGATACGAGGGGCCCGTCGGTCTATGTCCCCTCCACTTTCGACCTTGGAGGTATAGCTTTTCGTGAAAAAAGAACAGATGTTTCGGAAAAGCCTGCGGGAGCTGGCCATTGTCTTATCGCGTCGCAGCGTTGCCGATGCTCCGAAAATAAAAGGGAACGAGGAAAACTCCCGTGGGGGGATTGGCTGGGGCAAATCGAGTGGAAAGTTTTCCGAGCCCGTGTAGTAAAAGTCAGCGTCTATAAATCGCGGGTCCCTTTAAAGAAAGTAATAATATCAATGTTCGCGCGAAAGCTTTTTTTTTTTCTTTTTATATTTTGATATCGAGAGGAGATAGACTGGAGCGGCTATATTTACGCGTCAAGTATACATAGCCAGCGGCTGCTACAGTGTATCTAATCGCAGCTGACATGTTTTGCATTTATATATAATATATGAACCGCGTGCAGCTCCTATCAATTAAGATTAACCTTTCGAGCTCGATACATTTTTCACACCCGATGTTCCTTGATTTCACGCGCGCAAACTACTAGCTAATTGATATACGGACACCTGTATATTACAAATTTTCACATAATCAAGAGAGCGGTAACCCATTTCACGGTGTAATAACAAAACACGAGCGCTTGCGCGGCTAACCCACCGAAAACCACGTTGTTTTAATTATAATCCCCGCGGGAGCCGCCGTACGTAATGGGCGCACCAATTTTTCACTAAACCTCCACAATCGCAGTACGTTATACACGCGAATTTGCGCAAGTGTGCGCAACCGTACACACATGCACGCCTGCGTTTCTTTCTTCTTTTCATGAATATTCGAGAGGCGGGATAATTAATTATGAAATTGCCGCGAGAGGCTTGTTATTTTTCTTTTTTCTCGTCCCCTTCTCTTCTTTGAACTCTCTCGAAGGCGTGTTCCGTGCCTCGCGCGCAGTGCGGCGACGATGCACCACCGCGTATAGGTACGTTTCATGAATAGGGAACGCGTCGCGCGACCGAGAGACAATGTAAACACGTGGCAGCGTCGCTCTAAAGGTGCACGCACGTGTTCCGGATTCCGGTTTGCGCGCGGGTAATCTCCCTTATTTTTCATTCCTTTCTTCGTCTTGTTTGCCCGTGAACTTTTGGCTTTGCGTTTGAAATAGCCGGATTTTGCAATTTGATGAGAATTGATAGACAACGCCTGTGTGTATATGGTTGGGCTCGTAAAACGTGGAGTCATCGCTTTTTTTATGATTTTGTTCAATTTCCGCGCTGATTTTTAAGTCTAGATAAAAATTGATAAAGATAAACTGTCTTTGATAAAAGCTCTATCGTATATTTTGTTGAAGTCGAAACTTTTATCGAAATTAAAACCGGCAGTATATATACTGCAAACAATGATGAAAATTCGTTTTCCCATGTACATACAATCCTGCGCGTGAAAATAAAAAAGGAATTACCCCCCAGGGACAGATACTAGTATTTTTATACATGCGTGTATATCTCTCTCGTTCTCTCTCGACAGATAACGACGTAACAGAAAAATCAACACGAGCCTTTAATCGTGACTATCGCGCACAGACACACACATACATGCACGTATACAAAAGCGCTGGTGCTGCGTGAATAACGGAAAAGTGAAATCCGCACGCGCATCCCATGCAAAGTCACTCCCAGCTGATTACTCTTTTTATCCCCACCTTTTTTCCCGGTGCAATTAGATCATCATCTAACGACTCTTCTCGAGTGAAAAAAAGCGCGCGGGTGCGATTTATCACTAAAAGGAAACAATTTCAGCTCATCGGAAATTCTATGGCCTGAAAAAGAGGAATTTTTATTCAGATCGAGATCTCGCTTTTCTCGCATTTGAAAAATACTTGAATGGCGCATTAAGAAGACACGTGTTCGTAGTTGTTAATACATTTTTTATTGACTGCGCTTTTTTAAAGTTGCAAAACTGAGAGTTGTGTTAACCAAATGAAAATGCATTTTCTGCTCTTTTCTACGCCTTCCATTGTATTGTTAATAAAAATAATTTGCTTGTATAATTTTCGAGCCTTCAATAATGAACAATGCATTACAGCTCTTTTCGATACGAATGTAACAATTCATATAGTAGCTCATACCACAATGACGATCATATTGAAGAAATACCCTATATTTCATATGGAGGTTGACCGCAGTAACTACCACACTGTCTCGGGCTCGGCGTAAATCAACATTCGCCTCAATTCACGTGCAAAACGTGAGGCTGCACAATAACTCCTCTCTCTCTCTCCTCTCTTGCGCCAATAAACGAATAAATAACACGCTCGCTCGCTCGCGAATCATCATCATCAATTTCCTCGGCTCTCTGCTCTCGCGCGTCCTTGGCTCTCTCGATGACTGCCAGCCGCGACGGCGACTCCTTTGCAGAAATTTCCACCAAGGACTCAAAAAATCGACTGGTGCACACACATGCACAGCCTCTTATGTAAACAGTCACGAGCGATGAAATCCGCGCTATAATGCGCGTGCAGTCAATCCCGCGGCTATACACCGACGCCCATCTCGCTGCTCGCGAAGATCGATATCTCGACGAGTGAGATTTTTCTCGCACTTTGCGCCGTCGCGGTCGAGTCCCATTGTCCGACTGTAATTGGATCACGGTGGTGTGTGTAAGTATATTGTGAATCAAGTTCGAGCAGCTGGAAACTCGAATGTCAGGATTTCAAGTCTATTGAGAGATGATTTTTCACTTTTTTTTGCATGCTGACAAAACTGTAGGTGTTCTGTTTTTTGCTTATTTAGTTGTAAAAATGGTGACCTAAAAAGACGAAGCACAATTAAAAGGATTGGTACGAGGTGTACAAAGACGCGGAATTAAAGTCATTTCGAGTTTTTCAAACGTCAGGGTTAAAAATAGATTGTTGAGAGTCGTTATGTAAATGAAGTATAAAATATAACGAAATTTTTGAAATAAAATGTGCAGAAACGTACGAACGTACGATAGATAAGTAAGATATGAAATTTTATAGCCTGTTCTTACAAAAATCCGTATATTTCAGGTAGAATCATCAAGATTAATGAGAAAACCTGTGAATATTATGAAAACTTTGGCGGAATTTTGAAACAGGTCGAGTTATTACGCTGCGCCTGTGCGCCCGCGCGCGTCTTGTTCAGAAATTACAAAATTGGGTCATTTATATTCATAGTCTAAGCGAAAAGCACATTGTGCCTTTAATAATAGGAAACAGGCTGATGATGTAATTCGATACAGCGCTCCACTAGAGTGCTAATTTATATAGATAAGGCCTAATTACATAATTGCAATTAAAGTATATATAAGCTTTTTTGCGTATCGCTTACAATGTCAGACCTCTCGGAGGCTTTGCTCTCCTTATTTTTCCCCGAGAGTTATAAGGTGTATATATCTATACGTATATATTGCCATTACTATGGAATTAGACTTCGATTTCCTACTGTACCGCTCACCTAATTAAACAGCCAATTCCATAGTATTGCATTCAAATCCCGCGTGCTATAGTCGCGTAGTTTCCTTAATTAAGCGATAAATTTCTCACTTAAAATGGAAAAATATCCTCTCGTTCGAAATTCAAAGGTCATTTTCTTGGTTTCGAAATCACCTCGTTTTCAAAATTCGCATAAAACGAATTTTTTACGGTATTAATTAAAATTAACGCTCATATAAAGATAAGTCCTGCATTACCCCTGAGTATCACCGAATGGTCAAGGAAAAATTGTACAATCGCATATCGGGCTCTTTACTTCGTCCATAAAAAGCCCAAATAAAAGTCAGCTCGGTAATTGGCCCATTACAAAAATCATATCCTGCCATACACACTGTGACATCATCATCTCCCGTCGCTTAGAAAATCCCAATAAAACAACTTATAACCTTGCGTTTGAACCTTTCCAGCGTGTCAATACTGAAGGAGGCAATCGAGCGAGAATGCGGCGTCGCGGTGGACCACCAGGTCCTGCTGATGAACGGGGGCGAGATCCTGGCCACGGAGAACCGGGTCTGCTCGTACTCCGCGGGCACGGACACGAACCCCATCTACCTCTTCAGCAAGGCCTCCATCATGAACCCCGTGCCGCCCACTCCTAGCATCGACTATGGATCTGGTGAGTAGTTTCTCTCTTTCTCATGCATATATGTATCACGCTGGAATAAAGAAGGGAATTTTATACGCTCGATGTGCGCGGCGATGAAGGGAAGCGCTTTTAGGTTTCTCGAGCTCGCGCGGGGTAAACGTACCGGTGATGGGATTAGCCGCGCCGCGCGTGTGCGCCCATCGGCTGGAAGGAGATTCTTCGACTGGCTGACAGGCTGACGCTATAGCTGGGGAAAAAGTAATCAACGATTGAAGATGGTATGAGTTTTAGAAAAGTGGAGGGTTCGTTGAGCGAATAGTTAGGTTATTTAATTTTTATAAGATTTTTAGAGGATGTCAAATTGATTATGTAAAGTGCGAGAAAACGTGACAATATTGGTATATTAGGGACCTATTAATGATTTTTCATGGTAAAAATACGTTTGGGATAATAAAGCCGCGATCTATCGACTAATAAATGACAAACTCAATCCTAAAATAGACAACGGCTTTCCGCACTCAAATCGCGCCCTAAAAAAATTCCGCTGCAAGCCAGAGCCTATATTGCTCGCGTAAAAACTCGATTAGCCAATCAAGTGTGCGCGCGGAATTGACTCTATATACTCGCTATACCGCTAGAATTACGTCGTGTAATAACGTGAGCATGGGCCGTCACTTTTTTGGAATGGAGCTCTTGTATAATGGCTTTTTTCCCCCCGCGGAATTGATTAACGCGGACCTTGGGCGCACGATAAATGATTATCTGCCGGCGCGTTTTTACAGTCATCTTATCTGGAAGATAAGGGGATCGGATATTTTTTCATCGGATAAGTGCGGCCGTGTGTGTCCGGAACCTCGAGCCTACGATAGTTAAACGGAGAAGACCGCTTGTAATAGGGAGCATCCATATATTGCTCTAAATTGATTTTGTGTACTTGCTGCTGCTGCTGTACTGTCACGCCGATGTCAATAAACTCTAATCACAGAGTACAAATTAAACCAGGCGCGATGCGTTCGCGAGGTATCCGTTTCAAAATAGACAGTGGGAGGTAAGAAAAGCTGTTGAACGTTGGAAAGAGTGGTTTTCATAATAATAAGCTACAACGTCGTAGGTTCGAAAACTATAAGTGCTAAAATAATAATATTCCCGCGTCTGAAATTAACAGATGAAGTTGTTAAGAGGCTGGTAAAGTGTATTCGTTTCCCGCTAGTACATATAACCAAACGACATGTAATATCAGAATTTATGCCGGTGCGTCAGAAAATTGTTGGCAAGTGAGCTGAGAACGTGGAGATATACAAAATAGCTGCGCTAACGCTATATACCGACTTCCGACAAGCTCGACCTTTGCCAATGCGCGAGATTCTAAATCTGTTTACACGCTTTTTCGCGGCGGTGGCGACGACATTTTGAAAACAAAGTGCGCGCTTCGGCCACAACATACAACACACTTTGCACAAAAACTTTTGCGCATCATCGCGTGTCGAAGTTTATATATACTTATACTCGTGCGAAAATCGCTATACTTGAAGATCTTGTATTGGGAGAAAATTCTAGCGGAATTATATTTAACGACAAACTTTCTGTGTATATTACGCTCGGTTAATATACAATGACGGGTTCAGTGGAAAATTATGAAATGATTCATGTGCGAGTTCGAAACTCTTTAAAGACTCTGCAGAGGGCAGCAAAAAAAAAGTTGCGCGCACAAGTAAATGATTCTCATTAAGTAATTACAAGTTTAAGGTTACTGCAATTATTACGCGCGCGCTGTGCATTATTAATGAGACGCGCGAGGAGCAGCACGAAATTCCGAGGAAATGCCATTACGAGACAGAAAAGGAAATTCATTAGCATTCGTTGTCTTCTTTATTGCAACCATAATTTAATGAAAAAGGAATGTTTTCCTACGCAGTATATATATATGGTTGGTGATTTCGCATGCAACCTTTGGCTCGATGAACAATTTATGTATATTCTTGAATCTAATTGCTCGTTACATTTTGATGCTAAACCATTTTTCAACTGTCTGACGTCCAATAAAACACGCGAATTATAATAATATTATGAAAGAAATCTTAGTATGTGCTTAAATAATGTTCAACATTGAACGTAGGGTAGACGCACCGGTTTTGGCCACTGCTCCGTTTTTAGCCACATATCCATGTTCATAAATGGACTTTTAGGTGGCCAGAACTGGTGAAAAAAGAATTCTTAAGGTGGCCAGAAACGGTACACCGACTCTACATTAATAAAATTCCAACATATAAAACCAGCAATCTCACGAACCATTAAATCAAGAAAAAAAGAGCCACATTCATCCTATCAAATAAACCCTTATTACGCTTCACTACCTACCACTGTCCCCAAAAATCAAACCTCTGTATTCTCCAAATCCCAGTCTCGCACACCTCCGCTCTTAAAAATAAATCGCGCTCTCGCACAGCGTAAAAGGGGCTCGCCAGAGCTCTCTCTCTTTCTCGCTCGCGAGGTGCTTGTCCTCGCTCGCTCGCAGACAGTGCGACGCCTGCGGAAAATGCGCGGCTGCTGCTGCAGTACTGACGGCCGTCGCTCGAGCCGCGGCTTATCATTACTTTATCCTCTGCCTCGTGATTTTGCAATTTTTCCAGCTGGTGTATAGAGCGAGCGAGTGTGCCCCCTCACGTGAGTGAGATCTTTATCGATAACGATGATGCGTCATGGGTTGCAGTGGGCGAGTGTAGGTTTTTTTATTTCGTTTGGGGTTGGTAAGGGAAGAAGGGGTGTGTGTGGTTGTTGAGAGATAGGGGAGCGATAGGTGGAACTGGTTTATTGTTTCATACTGCAGTGGTAGGTTTTATGAAACATTCGTTGGTCCGACGTCACCTTGAAAGAAGTTTAGTAGTCTGACAGGCATAGATATTGAAATACAGGGGCCGGCCGTTTAAAAAATAATCGTACCCGAGGTTTGCCATACGATTATCGAACGATGATCTAGTTGTTTGAACTGAATTTCCGAGATCGATAGTCGCGCTCAGCACCACTACAACCATCGACGACGACAACACGCGTAGAATCGCATTGACCTTATTTGCGAAAAGTGAAAATTTCGAAAATTTGCACATTTTCAATTCGCGCGTGTAATTAAAGGTGCCGTAAACGAGACTTTAATGCCCGGATACCTTGTAAAGTTCCAGGGAAAGCGTTAAACACTAAACTATATAATCAGTGGCTCGTGAAAAGGTTTAGCGGGGCCCTGGAAATATTTTCTTTTTATGCTAATTTGGCGAAAAAGAAGTAAAAACTACACGTAATTCGCGCTCCGCGAGGTTACGATGTATATTGCAACTAATTAAGAACTTCACGGCTGCAGCTTCGGTTTATCTTTCTTCCCGAGAAAAACGTGCGCGCTTGTTTATTGTATAATATTATATATCTGCGCGCGTGTCCGAGTCAAAGTACAATTTCGCACGTTACTTTTATATACGCTCGAGTGTTGCGAGACCTCCCGTCACATTTATCACCTTCCTGCGAATCGCTTACTTTTAATAACCTATAATGTATATATGCCTCAATTGATTTTACTCTCGGCAAATTGAATCTGGCGTTTATGGTGGTTAGCTCTTCGCCCACGTCGCATGTTTTCGTCCTTCGGGCGCGTACTTATATGCAATTTCGTTGCGCGCGATGACTTTGAGAATGAGAGACGTTATAACAAATACTCGTGCAAGCGCGCGCGCGCTTTGCATTTCGTAAGATTGATGCGTCGCGCGAGCATCGCAAGTGCACTGTCCTCTTTTATCTCGCAAGGTTAGAATATCAGATGCGCATGCAGGTGTGTTTCTTTTTACTGTCAATGAGGCTTGTGTCGCGCTAGCATACATTTTCAATCTTTAATGAATCGCTCGCAGCTGCGGCCTGAAGTTTATATCGTCGGAGTGAAATCGAATTTTAAAAAAAATTTTAGCTAGTATTTTAGCATAACTTTATATTATACTTATATAATATAATAATATAGTAAAAATTGTGTTTATTGCGCTTCAATGACGCAATAAGCTTCGAGCATAGCTGCACTCGCGAAAATTGATTAAGAAACGCATTAATTAAAATCCTTTCGCTATATACAATGGAGCGTCTCGAGTCGGTTGTCGGCTCACGACTGAAAATAGAATAAATTGTAGGAGTAATTTTCGCTCATACAGCTATAACGCGCGAGCTGCACGAGGTATTTAATTACAATACAAAATAAGCGCGTGCACATTTGTGAAATAAATTAATTAAATGAGAGGGAAGTACGTGTGTGTATATATATGTGTACATACGATAGCGAGCGGCTACCAGTGCACGCGCCGCGCCTAATTCAACGGTATTTTAGCATAAGAAAGTTGCAAGAAAGTTTGGCCTGCGTCTGATGCGTTTGAAATATTTATTGTTGTGAGTATGTAGCGGCCGGTTAATGAATTCGTCCCGGATTGTATATTGAATATGCATGATGCTCGCGAAAGATTTGTTTTTTTTTTTCTTTCTAACTTTTGAATCGTAATGTATGTACTTTAGGGATGGTCATATTTTTTAATACCGAAGCGCTTGGGGAGTTCAGTCGGAATTCGAAAGGGATTAAATTATATCCAAGTGTTCGTTTAACCTTCAATATAGCTAGGCTAACTTTCCTGGTTTTAATTGCGCATAAATTAATGTCAAAACTTAGTATATTCGCGAGAAAATTGAGTCTGAAATGAACATAGTTATAGAGCGCAATAAAATTTTTATACAGAGCATCAAAACGAAGGTTCATATTATAAATTTTTTTTAACTTTTGCATAACTCAATTTCACGATGAAAAAAAAATACGTCTCCCGTTGCATCGTGCAACCTTCGCTTTTATCAAGACACCACCTCCGCCCGAGTCTTTATAAACCCACTTTCATCTATAATACACGAAACTATACAATCTCCCGAAAAACTACACATTACAGCTCTACAACATCGAGCGTGCCTGCGCTTGCGCATGCAAACTTGCGGGCGATTCCGCGAAGAACAAAAAAGAAAAACATATACGCGTGCAGAGAGAAAAGCCCATTCGCACGATAATAATAATTGGCCATTCGCGTGTGCGCGCACTAGTTGTATAGTATGCGGCGGGAAAGGGAAAGATAGACACGCGCGTGGATTACCATTGTTTTCGACGGTTCGTTGGTTGCAGTTGGTATATCGAACAAAAACGAAAGTCGACGAATGCACGCGCGCGCGAGAGAGAAAGAGAATGCGAGAGCGAGAGCGCTATTGACGCGGGATTTCCGCGACTTTCTCCCGATATGTGTGCATATGTGCGCCTGTGTGTGTTTTAATAAGTTTGTGGAAAATCTCGTATTTTGTAGGTAGATTTCGTCGTGTAAAATAATTTGGAAAGACAGTTAGTGGGCAACGTTTCGGTGACTTATCTTTTTCTTCATTAGAGTATTCTGTGCTGAATATTGCGCATTTCATTAGTTTCTGTGAGTTTCTTAATATACCGGGCACATGACGAATTTATCTTGAAATGTTATGATGCGAGAATTAAAATAACAACATAATAATGTACAAGACAAAACTGAGACATACACGCAATAAAATGATTATATTATTTACAGTTATTACGATATATATTACAAAACAACATTGGACGATACCACGTGACCTCGATAAACGCCTTTGTTTGTCGTGAAAACGAAATATTTTTAACCACTCACCTAGGATTTCTCTCTGATGGAGAATAAAAAAAGAAAAATTTTATATCGAGCGCGGCTCGAGCACTTAAGGATATCAATGTCAAGCCGACGCGCAGTTCATGCTTAAATTGCATGAACCTCTCGTGTTCCCGAATGCACGATGCATAATATACGCATCGCGAAAGAGAGGGAGAGAAAAAAAAAAGTTTCCTTAATGTCGAAAAAACACGAGATATCCCGCTATTTTTACGACGGCAAATTGGTAATCAATTTTCACCGCGTCGAGCGAGAGCCGCACGGTGAAAATAATTTATACATATATACATGTCCCGCTGCGTCATCCTTTTAAATGACACGTTTTGCAAAATGTACATAGGATTTACAACGGTAGGCTAGGTCGAAGGAGCCGCAGTAATACGGGCCATAGTCTGACCATGCGAAAATCAATGGCTTGAAAAATAATATAACGAAAGAACTGTTATATATGTATGTTTGCACTCGACTCCAGTCCGAGAAACGCCTTGCGCGCGCGCATCGCAGTTTTAGCAAAAAGCACGCACGCCACTCGAAGCCTGTTTATATTTACCGCCTAACAGTGCACTCGACAACAAACGCTTTTATCTCTCTCGTACACAGGTCCCGCTGTATTATATTGAGGTTATGTTTCCGCGAACTCTCCGCTGACGTCATAAATCAAACGCGCCTCTCTCGCACTCGCGTGACGCTTGAAATTCAGAGCGACTTTAAGATCGAAATTATAATAAAGTGTGTATATATATATATGAAAATTCTCGCAAAGTGTATATACTATACGCGCTCCCCACGAGAGCTCCTTTGATAAAAGAAAATCGTAACGCGACGAAGAAGTAGGTTATACGTAATTTTAATAAACCTTTGATATGTAAAAAGATTTTTTTTTTCTCGCCTTCATTTTCGCTTAAATGTGTGATACCTATATATTATCCGAATCAATGTTTTATTGAGCTTTTACGTGAGTCAGACCGACTCTTTGTTGTTTTTTTTTTCTTTCGTTTAAGTATATACAGAGTTTTTTCGTAAATAAAAATCACACGACTATTGATTTGGTTGCGATTTTTCTTTGTGCAGTAGTATATAGCGTGGTATAGGTGTATGCATTATTCCTAGTAAACATACTTTAATTCTTTCCATATTCCAAACATATTAATAGTAAATTTATCCTCGATTTCACCAGAAAAAAAAGTATTACAAAGTTGACCTGTGTTTACATTAGAAATCCCCAAGCCAAAAGACACCGACTTTCGTTACGCAACTCCTCCACTTTCCCGATCTTTATATCTTTCTCTGTAATTAAAAAAGTAAAAATTTTCCATGCGCGCGGCGTGCTCGCGAAACTTCGGAACCGCTGTTACATGCGAAGGCCAATCATCGTTGCGCGTGTATATCACGTTCTGCACACCTACATCGACACATACACATATACGCGTATACATTGAACGGTACCTATATACGTTCGATCGAACGAGATGCGGAGACGAGAGGAAGGGCCGTTATAGCGGGAGTATAGGTACAGTTTTAGAGAGGGACCATCATATACTCGCTCTGAAAGTCCGCACGGCGAGAGCTTGATTGTGATGTAAATTAACTCTCGGCCGTTACGCGTATGCTGTGTTGATGTGTGCTCGCGCTTGATTTATACGTCGATTTCACGTTTTTAAGAAGCGCGAGCGCGCCGTGTTATTATTCGGAAAACGAGTTTATACGATTGGGACACACTCGCGTTTGTTTTGACGACGTGCGTTATACATCACACTAGCACACGCGGCTTCGAGGCGTATCGCCTTGAATTATACACTTATATCTCCGGCTGTTATAGGATGTTGATATTTTACGAAGATACGGGAAGCAGCGGAATTAAATCATTAAAAAGCTGTTAAAAAAGCAAACATTTTTCAGCTGTAAGTAGAAGTATAAGTACCGCGATTCGGTCACGACTAAAAGCGAACGAGTGGAGGTGCGCCCAATGCCACTGCCGCGTATGCTGTTGCTCTCGCCACTACACTACATTGTTTTTGCCCGCCTATAGCCGCTGGGAAATTCGAAAAAACGTCGTCGTTCCCGAACTTCTTTATTCTCGAGAAATACGCGACACTCGATGCGCCGTCCTTTTCACGTCGCACTCGTATGAAAATGTATATATAAACATACGTCGTCACGTTTCTTTTACTGGCCTCGTGTTTGTACACACACTCCCCGTAGCAGAGATAAGACAAACACCGAAGGCGCCACTCTATACTCTCGAAAAAAGTCTGTTTTTCATCGGCGCTCGATTTTACGGCCGCGCGCGAGTATAGGTGATTTTTCGCCAGCTCGTTTTACAAAGAAGTTACAGTTTTCTTTTTTTTTTCTTTTTTTTCTCATAGATTGAAGGAAAAAAAAACTTATCTTATAGACTCAACAGCGCGGCGCGGTATATGTACAAAAAGTGTTTGCTCGCGAGCGCAACTGATCACCTCATAACATATTGTTATAACCAATAAATTACGCGACTGCACGAAACAATCGAACACCGCGGAAAATAAGCTTATCTCTTCCCGCATGATTATTGTGGCATAGCACTGTAGATACTCTTACGGAGTTCGCACAGCACCTATATATGCGCTAACGACTTGGAACAATCGCTCCGTGGAAACCTCGTATTCCGGCAAAAACGCTCGAATTAATCTCAGCGCGAACAATGAGGGGCCCCCGATCTCGTCACGCGTAAATCTCCACATACATAAACGACTCGCGAATATGACATAACGCGCGGGAAACGGCAAATTTCGATTTACGCGTCGTCGTAATGTGCGGCTAGTATAGAGAAGAAAAAAAAAATTGTTTAATGTACGAGATAACCGAACGGTGGGTCACACTCGCAATTAATAAAACGCAGCGTATTACGGTTTCATAATGTCGCGCGCGTCGGATGTCTGCGCGCACGTGACGCAACACCGAGCACGCGTATGTGCAGTGGAATGGGATAGTAAAACCGCAGCGGCGGCGGTCCGCAGCCACCGGCTGATAGTGTATACAGGGAGCGTTACGCGTAGACTTTGACGATATGCTGCGCACGCGGCAATCGTTAATATAAAGGGGAAATTGACAGATAAGGCGGACAGTTGGGAGATTGGGTCTGCGTGGTGAGGATGAATTTTGGGTAGGAGAGTATAGTTTATGGGTGTAGCCGCGTATATAGAAATATAAATTCTCCTCGAATATAAGAGAATACGGAATAAGCAATTATAAAACAAGCTGAGGATGAAGCTTTGTATACTGAGTCTTTAAACCTCTTGTAAATGAAATAATAATGGTATTTTAATTGGAGATGCTCATTCGATGCTGCTTCTGGTTTAATTAATACTGCGCAGTATTATATTTCCAATACTTTAAAATCATTCCAACGCTGTGATTTATTACCAATTTCCATTATTATTATTTAACCGAGAGATAATACCGTATCTCACGAAACAATTTCATCGCAAACATTTCCCAGAAAATTCCAATCCCACGCGTTCATCGTGATTGTTATACACGAAAGCTCAGTTCTGTGCTCTTATACGCGGAAAGCTCCATACGCGTACACGTGCACGCGGACACTCGAGAGTCGCTCTTATAATCGTCCGCCGGTCGTGCAAGTTTGCGCGCGCGTTCTCGTACTTTTTCCCGTATTGATATTAATACGAGTGCGCGCTCGGCCGCCGGAGGCTGAACACACTCCGTGAAGGTATTATACTGCACTTGTTAGCGCATCGCAGTAGTGTAGACCTGTTTGATCGAAGCAGAAGTTATATAGGACTACTCGCACGAGGATCGATCAAACATGTATACGCTGCTGCAGCTGCGCGCGTGGGATTATCTTTTTAATGGTTTTATCGGCTCGTTAGCGGTCGAGATGATGCGGCGACGATCGTAATCTGAGGGAGCGAAGAGAGGGGGTTTATCTAATTGAGTGTCTTATAATCTCGAAGAGATTGCCGTGTTTGTAAACAGCGAGCTGTTTATTGCTCGTGGACGTTGTTTTTGCTTGATTGAATGGATGCACGCACTTTGGAAGAAGAAAACGAAACGAAAACGCGCGGTTATGTAGAACGAAAGAGAGCAGAACTCTGCAAAGGCAATTATCTAATTAGGCACGCGGGGCTGTGATTTTTCGTCGCAATTGTTCTTTTGTCTCTTTTTTTTCTATATAAGCTTGTCAAATAATTATGTTAGTGGGCCAGTCGGTTAATCACGAATTTTCCCGATTGACACGCGCGCGCGCGCTCGTCAGATCTATCTGTGCAGATAAACATCGTCATTGCCGTTATTAATAATTCCCACGTAATCATTATCGTATAACGTAGAGCGCAGTATTAAATATCGCACGACACGCATTAATTACTCGAGGCGCATATAGACGGCGAAATTACAAAGGTACTCGAGAGCCGACGCATACGCGACATTTTCCATGTTATATCCCGCAACGTATATGTAACGGCGGCTTTAATTCCGGCCAATTATATCTCTAATAACTTTTCGAGCGCGCGATACACGTCGATGACGTAGCATCAGAGAGGCCAAACGCGCGCGAGACGATAAAACTTATCGAAAGTTTCATTAAAAAAAAATAAAGTGACGAGAAGGCGCGCACGCGCGAGACCGACAATAAAAAAAATCTTAATCTCGGCTGGCTCCGTTATCAATCTTTCTTTATTCTTCGTACAATGCGCGAGCTTCCGGGAACTCTTTGCGCAGTGCGCATGTGTCTTATACGAAAAGAGAAAAATCGAATTAGCAAGGAAATTTGGAGCTTTGAAATATATTCTCATCGCTAATTTTTCACGACGATTTAAAGCCTCAAAGAAGCCCTCAAGTTATATTATACTTGACTGCAGATCACCGATACCTACTACTACACGCCTGTAATACGCAGCGTTCGTCTGACGCAAGTTTTCCGAAAGCGGCTCGCGCACAGCGGCTGCCCTTGAATTTTCAACGGCTGCCAAGATTCACGCGCGCTCCTTTGGC
Source organism: Torymus auratus (assembly GCA_900474315.1). Lineage (NCBI taxonomy): Eukaryota > Metazoa > Arthropoda > Insecta > Hymenoptera > Torymidae > Torymus > Torymus auratus. Next base: position 28,226 of record UXGD01000223.1, on the reverse strand, counting down.
GGGATCCGAACTGGCACGCGTCTCGGATTCGCTCCCTCTCACACTTGCAAAGAGCGCGCTTATCGCAAAGGCTCCGATATATATACGGGGAGATTGGAGTTCGAAAAGGAGGGATTAGCTTCGAGGGCTCTTCTTTTTTTCTACTACTTCTTCTTGTACATGGCTACGAGCTTGTTCTTCCTTTTTTGCGCGCGTGTAAGCTACTGGTTCGCCAAAGTGAGGTTCGAATGCAAGCAGCCGCGAGTAGGCTGCAGTTGCAGGTGTTTTCTATTTTAGGAGGCGAGGAGCGCGCGGTGGTACATCGGGATTTCTAGGTCGCCTTTGGGATTTTCTTGCGCGCGATATGTCGTTCTAGTTCGCGCGTTTTATTTCGGTTGGTTGTTGGGAAAAGCGGCGGGTATTTAGATTAGGATGGCGTGCCTTGTTGATGCTTCAGTAATTGGATGATAAATTTTTGGTTTTTTCTTTAGTACTTATGTAAACATGAAAACTGTTGGATTGGCGTGATGTAAGCTGGCGTAAAGGTCAGCGTTAAGTAAGATAAGAAAAGAGAGTTAAAATTAATTATATCGATTGAGGTAGGGTCTATTTTTAATGCAATTCTAATTTAAATTTATGCATTAATTAACGGCTCGAGATTCTGAGGCCAGAAGTGGCCAAGGTTTTGATGTTATAAAGTAATGAGAAAATTTATAACAAGTAATGAGTAATAATAGGAATGAAATATTTTGAAAAATAAGTAAATTAAATGCAGTGGTTTTCCGTGTGTTTTAAGTATATCTATAAGTCAAGTTTTTAAGACATCAGCTAACATTTAAAGATAACATTTTTTTCTCGAAATTTTTGAGAAATTAATAAGCTAATGTGAGAATAACTTCAATATCATTGAAGATAAACTTATTTACAATGAAACTACGACCCACGAAATAAAAACATGTAATGAGAATTTTTGTAAATATATGCTTAAAAATTTGCATCCAAATTTATAGTATACGCTATTGCAGTAACTATTTAGAGCTTGAGAGAGCTATTTCTTATTATTAGTCAATATTCCTATATGAATTTCGAACCACTCGGTATCTTTGTCACACGTTGGCATCTAAGCTCCATAGTCTCTAATATACAAAATAGAATAGATAAAGAAACATCCAGTACTTATATGTGAAAAAAAAACTAATCGACCCTTTGTGTCTCTTCCTCCTCTGTTCCAGATATCGACCTTACGACGCAGATCGAGCTGTCGATGGCGATGCCGCCCACGTACCAAACGTTGGTCGCGCGCGCCCAGCTTGCCGCCCAGTGCTGCAGTCTGGCGCGCGACGTCACGCGCATCTGCGAGCGTCTCGTCCACGATCAGCATCTGCAGCAGCAGGGCTGGGCGGCCGTCGTGGCCAACCTCGACGACATCATCGCCAACGTGCGCGGCCATTGGGATGCCAGCCTCCAAAGCTACACCACTTTCCTCAACGAGTGTCCCAAGTACATGCACCTGATCATGAAGTTAGTATATACTCTAGCTGAGCTTGTTTTGTCATTATATGCTTGGGAGTTTCAGGGGATTAGAGTAAAGTGGATGGGGGAGTTGGTATAGGGTTTGCGGTTTTAAGGGGATTTTGGAGTCACTGCAGGTACAACGCCTGTGCGGTGTATTTTTTGTCATTCTAATTCAATTTTTAGTTTTCTGTAATGACTAGTAGTGTTTTTATTCAGAATAAATTAGAGAACGCAGTGGATGAAAAATTTTCATCAATTATTTTTGTCATACATTGTCAAGTAAAAAGTAAGGAAAATACGATGTAGGCACTCTGTAATTGATTCAACATCCCCTTAAAAAGTGAATTAAGAGAATAAGGGAGGGAGGATAGTATAAGTAAGGACTCGTATAGTAAAATTATCTGAAAACTGATTCGAATTATGGCAATTTTGAAATATGTCTGGGAATATTAAGAACAAAATTTCTACAAATATTAGAAAAACACTTTATTTATCTGTACTGATAGAAAAGTAATACGAAAGTTTCTTTCAATAAAAGAAAATAATGGAATACAATAAAATCATTTAAATGTCAAATTGTTATTGCTTGTGTTCATTGGATTGAATTATCCATCGTAAAAGTCTCGAATAGTTAATAAAGACCTTGATCAAAAAAATACACCAATAACCTGTTTGATCTTCAATAATAGTGTTTGTTCAAAGTTTCGCAATATTCCTTATCACTCCGTAATTTCATTAATGTTCCGCTATGACATCCGCATCGATTCTTATCAGATGAATCATTCCTTTATGTTTGTTTATAATGGAATTTTCATTCTCTCTGTTTTTTTTTCTCAAATCTTCTACTGATGTCCGTCTGATACTAGACACAATCCAAACAAAGACTACAACGCACTTGAATAGTTTTTCTCGTGTTTGCTCTGAGTCAAAGTCTTTGAAGGGCATCGTTTTTTATATCGTTAAAAGGATTTATTCTTGACGATTAGCAATCCATCGACTCGAAAGTTTTAGCAACATTTTAACATATCAAAGGTGTAGGAAACGTTTCGTTCGAGAGCTGCCAACGAAAATGGCACGTAATTACGGACTCGTATTTCTTTTGGCATCGGCGAGTGAACGGAACATTTGCATTGGTACTATAGACGCTTTTAATGCGCCTTCTCCATCACTCGCCTATTGAATTAATATTGTGTATATAGAATGACTAGAACAAATACCGCTGTAATTTCGTATGTATATTTCGTCGAGTGCATAAATGTATTGTTCGCGCTGTGCATTAAAATGAGACGTTTTGCAATAATAATGATTTCTAACTTGCAAGGCGAATTGATAAACTATCCTATTTCAAAATATTCAATACTATCCAAATTACAAATAAAAATAGTTTCCACTTCTAACATATTTTTCTATGAAAAATAACTCCCTATATATTTTTTAATAAGTTATTTTTATCAAATTTGCCGTCTAAAACTAATAATGTACTTTACTTTTCAGCATCAACCAAGATGTGCAAGTACTTAAGAAAATCCCGGTACTCCCACCACTGCGCACCTACGCCGAGACCTTCCTCAAGTCGAAAGCCCTGCCCCGGCAGGACCCGCAACAGCAGCAACAACAGCAGCAGCAAACCCAAGTCCGCCAACAGAATTCAAGCTCAGCAGCCGACACAGGCGTGGCGAGGACAGAGGTATCCGATGAGGATAGTAGCAGCACTGGAACGGCATCTGGGACAGTGGCTGTACCGGTGCCTGTGTCCGATATCATCATGGACACGCCGCAGACAACGCAGACGCTGTTCGAGTGGATAGCCGCGAACGATAACGAACACGCGCTCGGCTCCCTACTGGACAGCTGCAAGCGCTGCCTCGAGACCTTCGGCGAGACCTTCATCGAGAGCATGAAGGCCGAGTTCCAGTCGATCATGAAGGAGGCCGCTGCTGTCGAGATGAGGGAGATCAAAGGCTTGGGGGACAGGCTGTACCTGCTCGAGCAGCTCATGCTGCAGATGAAGAAGCTCGTGCACGAGCAGAACGAGCTCGCCCAGGGTTTCAATCAGAACAAGGTCAGGGTGTCGAATCTGAACGACGACAGCGTGCTGCCAGATCTCTGCACGTCGCATCAGGAGCAGCTTAAGGTCATGCTGAAGAACCATAACCAGCTGAGGGACATTCGGAGGCGGTGCACCAAGGTATGAATTTTGTTCAACCCCACAGTAAAATGTATAATGAAAAAAAGGATAGGTTTAATAAATCTTCAAATCTCTATTGCAGGCGAAAGAGGAGCTCTCCGCGTCGATTCACCGCCGGCTCAAGCAAATCACCATCGTCGAGAGCCGCGTGATCGACCTACAAGGCAAGCTGATGCTGAACAACGAATGGCTGCGTCGCATGCGCAAGCACTTCGACATCGTGCGGCAGATACACAGCGCGCCTCAGATGTACATGAACGCCATCGCTGAGGTCGTACGCCGACGCACCTTCTCCCAGGCCTTCCTTATGTGGGCGACCAACCTCGCCTGTCAGCTGCTCAGCGTGCATAGCGAAGAGGTGGAGAGGCGACGCGAGTTCCAGAGCAAGTTCGATGGCCACTTCCTCGCCGCCCTCTTTCCGGGCCTCGAGGACGTGCCGCCAGCGTTCGCCACTCAGGCGCCGAACGTCTTTGATAACGGGTTGCCCAAGGTATTTTGTTTTTATGATTGTTAGGGTACATTTGTTTTGAAAGCTTGAATTTTTGTGGTTAAATTTTTATTGTAGCTTACGTTTTGTAGGATAAGAAAAATATTATTAGAATTTAAATTTAAACTAACACCGAAAAACGAAATTTCAGCTGTCCGCCGAAGATATGGAAGCACTAAGGCTGCAATTGCCCGACTTGGCTGTGAGCATGTCGACGCCTGATTTGAACAGCATAACGCAATTCTTCTCCAAGAGCGTATCCGAGAGCGGCAGCGATAGTAACAAGGAAAAGGAGAGCACATCCATGCCCATCGATACTCCAGCGAAGGAAGGCGACGAATCGAAGCCATCGTTAGCTAACGCTAGGTAGTATACATTTACCAAAGCGAAAGCCTTAAAATTAAATATCTTAACGCATGTTTAAATACGCTAACTTGTATATGTTTTGTTTGTGTTCCCAGAGGAGTGTTTGAATCCGAAACAGACACCGAAGAATTCGAGAAGATCGGCCAGGGTACGACGGACTCGCGCGCAACGTCCTACGAGGGCGCAACGAAACCACCATTGCAGCAGCAGCAACAGCAGTTGGACTCCACCACTCAAGCAACTCCACCCTCGTCGAGCCATCAGCAAAAGCAATCGGAGGTTGGTGCCTCAATGTCGACTTCCTCGACCTCGACTAACGTATCCCGACTGAACCGTTCCACCTCATCCTCTTCCTCCTCCTCCCAACCCCTCCAACCTCAACTCGCGTCTCCCTATCCCTGCGACGGCCAGCAGCAACAGCAGCAACAGCTGAAGCAGAAGCTGACGGGTAGTGGGGGCAGCAGTCCCTCCGTCGGCAATGTCGCCGCTGCTGGCATGGCCGCTGACTTTCTGGGCACCGAGTTTTACATGGATGAGTCGCTGCCCAGCAGCCTCAGCGAGCATCTCACCGACAGCCAGCATCAGGCTATCATGTCCCTGCTGCAGGTATTGTTGAGGATCAATCTCGCCAACTCCGACTGCTCGAGACACACTGTTGCCGATGTTGTATTTACATATAGATATTCTCGTTGTCGTAGTTGATTTAGTCGTTGAACTTTTGTTGGTCACTCTCTAGGATTCTGAATACTTGATGAATTTTTTATTTTCGTTTTATATGATGGTCGGTTATTTGAATGTGATATTAATTCTATTGTTCTTTGATTTGTTATTTTTTTTAAGGAGCAATTAAATTAATATTACGTTTCAAAGTACCATCGATAAATAAAATATAAATTTGTAATAGTTCACTATCATCATTATTGTATCTATATCTACTAATTTCTTCTTAAATATTTATTTCACTTTTTACACTCGATTTATTCACATAATCATTTTCACTATATAATTCTTCATCTCGCAACAACTTCTTCGTTTCTTACACATACAACGTAAATGTAACAGTATAAATTTATAAGAATACACTTAAATGTATTCCTTTATCTAAATCCTATCACACTCAATTATTTTCATTTTTCAGTAGATTTATCATTTCATTTTCAAGCTTCCATCACCTATCTTCCAAGTAGCTGCGACTAGTAATTTACTTTAACGACTTATCTTTACGAGCAACAAATCATATGCATAGACGCTTGTTTCTGATACACTTTACGCTTCTCAGTCCTGTCATTGCCATTATTATTTCTCGTATCTTTGGTATTTCGCTATAGCACGGCTCGTAGAGAAAAAAAAAAGAAATCATTTTTAATCTATTATTAAATGGAGAAAAAATGGTTTAAAATTACGTTTTATATTCATGGTTTCGGGGTTTGTTTGTTTCCTTTTGACTTTTTTCAGGATAGCTGCCGTCGCACTTTTATCCCACTCTTTTTCCTCTACCTTTACCAAATAAAACTCCAGTATATATTTTACTTCCAGGCAAGACTGAACGTTTTTTTTTCACTATAACCCATAACTATACATTTATACTTTTTTATTTACAGTTAGTTTTAGAACTTGCTCTAATCCAAATAGAATAGTAATGGAAATTTATACCTTTTCTTTTGGATAAGTTCAATGTCAAAGTGAATAATCTGAAAAAAAAGGAATATACTTTTTCCAAAATAGTTTATGCAGAGCTTAAGCAATACAATTTTCAACATCACTACATGAATTTTTAGTTTAAACTTTTGATTAAAAAAATACAGTTGATCGAGATGAAATAACTATTACAAAAATGAATGGTACACTCTAATTTGAATATTATTAACTTTGATTTACTTTTTTATATATAATATTGATATACCTTTTTAACACGATATTTACATTCAACTAATTATGAAAATCAAAGTAATTTTGTTCTTTATTTTAGATTTTATACGAAACAATACATTTTAATTCAGAATGTACGGATTGACATTAACACATACTAATAACTGGATGTCTTATCCGCATGTTGAATTAATCGTATTATTACACAAAAAATTCGTAACGAAATCCTATTCTGAATTAAAAATTTAAATAGAACAAGTTAATCAGTAGGCGAGCTTGATCTCACCGAACAACCACACTAACTCACCTTCCTTCTTTCAGGAGAACCTCGGCAACACGCAAGACGAGGTTGAGCGTCTACGAGGCATGCTGCGCGACTTAAAGGCTGTCTCCATGGAGGCCCTCATGGCCCTTCGGGGCGAATTGACCGGTCTCAAGGAACAGGCGCTGCTGGATCGCAAGGGTGCCGCCAAGCTCATGGAGGAGATCGGCAAGACCGTTGAGATGCACGCCTCGGCGCTACGTGAGCGCGAGCAGTGGTTAACCGTTGACCACGAGCTGGAACTGTCAGATCTGAAGAAGACGCAGCAGTCGAAAGACGAGCAGATCGATGGGTTGAAGAGATCGCTTTTGGACAAGGAGACGGAGATCGCTGAGCAGGAGAGGCTCATTGTCACCATGAGACAGAAGTTCGAGGGTGAGCAGAAGGAGCTGATGGAATTGAAGTCGTTCTGCAGGTAAGTGTACAACGATTTTTCTTTGAGAGTTTTTATTATAGGAGAGGTTCAGAACCTGTTACAAAAGGATCAGCAAAAATTCGTCATAATTATTGATTTAGTTTTATTACTGAAGTCATGTCGCAACTTACTAATGGGTTAACGGGATTATTATATTTTCTGAAGGATGCTCGAGGAAAGGCTAGAGCAGTCGAAAATTGAGAAAGAAAAGGCTGTGCGGGAGAACGAGGAGACCAAGCTTATAGAGGTTAACAAGCTGCAAGATAGCCTTGAAGAGTGCAAGAAGGAGTTGATGAACTTGAAGGAGAAACTAATGGTGGATCAGACTGAACACGAGAAGGCTATCAAGGATATGACCGAGAAGTTGGCGATGGAGTACAAGACTCAGCTGGATACCATCAGGAGTAGGTTCAAGTTGATGGCCGCTTCGACGATGGAGCGAAGCCCAAGCGACTCTAGCCTTGAGAAGATAGAGGTGCGTTTTAAATAAAGAAATTTTTTTAAACTAGAGTATTGATGTATATGATAATTTTGTTAATGACCTTTTAACGTTGTACAGAGGCCTGACATGATCGAAATCGTGAACCACGAGACCATCCTCGAGGAGACGAAGAAACGCATGGAGATCGAGAAAGAGGACGCCGTACGCATGGCCGTCGAGCAGCTGCGAGCAGCCAACGAGCTTCTTCAGAAGCGTGATCATGAACTGGAGATGTCGCGCGAACGCGAGATGGATAAAACCCACTGTTATGAGTCGACACTGGAGCGCATGATGTCCGCAGAGTCGATAATCCAGAAGCTCGAGGCGGAGATCAAGTCAAGGGCTCACCAGTACGACGCAGAACGCGAAAAGTTTGAGCAGCAGGAAAAGCTCATTCGCCATTTGGAAGTACGCACTATTCACAATACGTTTATGATTGCGTTTATAAGATTTTTTTGATGTATCATTTGGCTTTTGTAGACGGAACGAGACGATCTCAAGCAAAAGCTGAACGACGAGATGCTAAAGATGAGTCAGACCGAACTCGGCGAGTCTCTGAAAGCTCTCGATGACGTCGAGGAGCCAGAGAAGGATGAGGTGCGCGTCTCCGAGTCGAAGAAAGTACGCCTCGAGGCCGTCGGCGATGCTACTCTCTCGTACCCGAGTGGCCGACCAGGCGACTCTCTTGAGACGGACAGCAAGTGGCTGATGAGCGAGCTCAAGGCGACACGCGAGAGTAAAGAGCGCTTAGAATCCAAGGTCGAAAAGTTAGAGAACGAACGTGTGCGACTCGAAGTCGAATTAGGTAATGACGTAGACGATGATCAGTTTGTCACACCAAGTTGTGAATTCTCGATCAAGCACCCTTGTGTTGATGCATTCGTTAAGCTCTGCGCCGTCATGCTCCTCTCTTTTTATTTTTTTTATGAAGCTCGTAACTATTGATTGTTTTAACGTAGCTCTGTCTTATTTTTTTATTGTATTGTGTAGTTTTTCACCTGCATCGTTTTTAATTTTGTTATGTGTATGCCGCTTTTTTTTCTACGGAAGTAGTTTTTCATTTTTATTTATTTCGTGAAACCTTAGTCGATATTTACGAAGAATCGAAAGACTGTGTATGTGGCTGTATCAATTAACTTAAGCACAGCTTAGAAGAAATTGTAAATAAATCATAACGTTGCTTTTATAGACTGTTTTAGTTGCTCTTTTTTTTAACAATGTTAGCTGTTTGAATAAAACCTGAACACAAACTGTTTTCTCTCTCTCTCTCTCTCTTGCACTTACTCTGACTAACAGACAATACACGAAACTATTTGTCACTATCTCTCTCACTCAATATTTGGCACGAAATCACATACGCTCATGACCAAACCAATGTATTCTGTTCTTGTGTGACCAAGCAGTGAAGGAGCGTTCGAAGCGCAACTTGTCAGCCGAATCTCTAAGCTCTTCTTCTATAGTCTCCACGTCCGACGGTAGTCGCGATAAGGACATGAACGCGTCCGTCTCTGTCGTCTCCGAGACGTCGTCCTCCTCTGCGGCGACAACGTCGCACCGCGGTGTCGACGTCGGGACGAGCACCGAGCGTCAAAGTCGCCGCCAGGTCTCCTACTCAGCTTCCTCCTCGACTCTACTGCACGCGGTGCGTGACAAGCTCAGCCAGAGCACGAGCTGCGTGCCTCAGCTGCAGCAGCAGAGCCGCATGAATTACGCGAGCTGCGGCCCCATCGACATCGTGCAGCCGAGCAGGATAAACTTTGTTAGCTGTAACCCGGGCGATGTAGTCCTCGTGCTCTGGGAGCAGGTCCATCGCAACTATATCGTCCTCCAGGAGTCGGCCACCTTCTACTTTCTCAATTCGGATTGTTTGGCTGATTTGGATCTCAAGTTGGGCACGGATGGTTTGCCGACGAAGCTGCACGCTGTGGCTGAGGTTGTCGAGAAGGAGTATTGCTCAGCTCGAAAGGTACAATTATTATCTCAAATGCATTTTTATGTGTTGTGGATAAAAAAACAATTTTTATTATTTCAATGTAAATTACTTTCATTGTCACGTTGTAACAAACGCTTACATATATTTAGTTCTTCAGATTATACTTTTAGAAAAATAACATTAATAATTGATAAATTGCATGTAGAACGTATCAAATTATAAATATACTAATATTCTGTGTTATTTGCAGTCTGAAAATCGCTACAGGGTTCCCCAAGGAACCAAGTTTTACCGAGTGCGAGTGAAGCCCATTCAAAGGCAAATTCCAGCCGGCAAGAGCCAGTAAAAGTAAAATAGAAAAAGCAGCAGTCGTCTCGAAGGATCATTGCCTAACACAAAATTCTCCCATACCGTTCAAAATAAAACAACAAGTTGGCGAATGTCGAGATGCCAAAACCTGCCAGAGCCCTGTGGCGCATCCCCGTCGAGATTTTTCAAGCAACGCGCGTAATGAAAAAAATATATGTATGTGAATATGCGAGGCGTGTAACGATGAGAACTCCGTGAGTGCGTGTGTATGTAGGATGCGCTGGCATTTCATTGTGATATAAGTAATTTAAAGATGAAAAAAAAAACATAAAATGACACGAAAGATTGAAAAAAAAAAAATATGTTAGTGAAACATATTTGTCGAAATGTCGTGACCTGCTAATATCGCTGTGACCTCGTATGGGAGAGAGAGAGAGAGAGAAGAGTATGTAATCGTTGTTTTGTTTATTTTCAATGTTCGTTTTTTTTTTTTTTTTTTTTTTTTTTTTAATAGGTCGTGACGATGGGCAAGATATGAAAATGTTTAAAGAAAAAAAAATATAGCCTTAATGACGTTCGCGAAGTTACGATTTTAATTTTAATTTTTTCACGTTTTAGTTTAAATTTGTAAACACAAGTTGACGGCATGTTATTGTCGACTTTCCTTTTTTTATAACGATATGATGAAAAAAATAAAAAAAATAAAAAAAAAGATGAAAAAGAAAACATCGAAATGAAGCGACGAAGGCGTTCGATTCTTGTCGTCGCTTCATAAAACAGAAAAAATTGTACGCTCTAAGTAATTTTACTGTGAGTAAAAATAGTTAATCTTTGCACCTCGTGGAGAATTAGTCTCGTAAGTTTTATATAGCCCAAGTATAAACTTACGCTACTTCGCTTCTGTCATACATCTATGTATTATAGCCGTGTATCGCGTCGATATGCGCTTACAAATAATATATACTTGTATGATAATTAAATGAAAAAATCGCTAATCGTCTAAGAAATCTCGCTCGAGCGTGCAATAATAATTTACGTGTGAAAACAAAATATAATTATAGATTGAAAGATGATTTTTTTTCAAGATGAAAAATAATATTACAAAGATTAAAAAAAATCAAATAAATCTTATTCCGACAAATTAGTAAATAACTGACGCAATTACGTATAGTTTCGCTATAGGTATTCACCATGATCATTCATTCATGTTTACGGAGTTATGTAAAACGACTGATTTAGGTGTCTCGCTAAGCTTCTTTGAGTATAAATATTGCTCCGCATTCACATTGTTCTCATTTACGTTCTCGACCATATTCAAAGGAACCACTGCACCAAACGAGTCGCTCGTATAACAAAGCAAGTTCGATTCAACTTTTGTTTTGTACAAACGAACCATGTTGAAAACCGTAAACGTTTCCAGTGATTGAGCGTAATCCTCTCATTTTTCACGTGTAAAAGTATGAAAAAGACCGCAAGGACAAGCGATGAAGTAAAAAATTCCAGGGATGAGGCGGGCGAGAAGAAGTGGGTGAGAATGCGGTCATTGTCTCCTGCCTCCATCGCCGATACGCTGTCCCGCTACAAAAATTTAATTATAATATTGTACACAACGTCGAATTTTTACTTTTAGGGTCATTAGGCACCAATTGTTCTTACCGATGCACGTATAATAGGACACACTTTGTATAGTGTATCGTAAAATAGCTGTGATCATTGCGGCGCGCGCGTCCCACTCCGCGCTAAGTCATCACTAATCGATGGCAATTTTTTTTTCACGTTTTTACGATAAAAAAGATCGTATTACGTGTGTGCATACTTTCAATTTGTACAAATTTGAAACATTTGATTTCGAGAGAGGAGGGAGTAAAAAAAAAGAACGGATTCCGCGCGGAGTGGCGCGCGAACCTTTTAATCTCCCTTAAACGTTTTCAAATCTAAGTAGTGAATAGCAACTTCAATTTCTCGTGTGAACGTTAAAAATGAACAGAAAGTAGATTTTTTTCGCGAAAGAAGGGTGGTCAAAACAGTGGATGAAATTTCCATCGCCCTTTGACGATAACTACGTAAAAGAATTGTGTATGTAGACTCGACAGAAACCTGATGAAATCAATTTCTAATACCATTACACTTCATTCAAACACGCGCACTACGTTCATTTATTAATTTATATATCTCTCATTTTCAATGAATAATCAATTTTACTAGAGACAGTGATGATTGTGATCGAGCTTTTCATCGTCCGTAATTGTAATTATAATATAATAAAAGAAAAAACAAAAACTCGACCAGCCGCACTTTATCTACGAATTTCTTTCCTGTCCGAATACAGTCTTTGTTCGACTCGTTTCTCTTTTAACTATTTAGCGGACCTTCGCACGTCTCTCGGAAAAGTCTCGACTCGCTAGTGTCTTGGAAACATTTGAAAACTCGAAGATAAAAGAAAAAAAAATATGAAATTTAGCGATCTTACGAAGTTTTTTAAAAAATAATAAACATTTAGATGATAAGCTAAAAGATACATCAAAGATACGTGCCTGTTAAATATTACATGAATTAACAAAAAAAAAAAAAAAGAAAAAAAAAGAAAAGAAAAAAAAATAATCGTGTAATGTCTTCTCGGTCGTGATAAAAAAAATACACACATTGTTCTATAGCCTTTGTAAATGACGATTTTTAGATAAAATAAATTATGTTAGAAAAAAAACATTGTCAGAAACGGACTGCTTGAATAGTTTTGAGTGCAGCTTTAATTAAAATGCAATTAAAAATGCGTCACAAGCGAGCAGAAAAAACGTTTAAAAGGAATACATAGGTGATATAGATAAATTTGCCTCCTTAGAGAAAGTGTAAAAAATAAAGCACATGACCGCTAAGGCTACACATTATCTCTTATTTTTTTTTTAAATTCTTAGTACATAAGTCGAAATATCGAGCAAACAAAAATTCAGAAAACGTAAGAGCGAAACTGAGGAAATTTGAATATCATGCGTTTATGATTAGATAGGTAAGATTTAAAAAAATGGCGAAGGAACGTGCGAAGGCAGGGAAGATAAAGAAGCATAATATTTTTATTTCGATGACTACTAAAAACAGCGAGCGATGTTTGATTTTGTCATTTTTCCTCATTGCGAAAAAAAAATTACTAATTAATGAAAAGCCGCGTCGTTGTAAGCGCGGCGTTGTAATTAGACATCAATATTTTGATCGTCAGAATAACTGTTGAAACTAAAGGATTCACAAATAATTATATATGAATTAATAATAAAGAACAAGTGACTTTTACATGAGACATGACTTGTGTATTTTTATTTTCTCATTTCAACCTGACACTCTTAACTTAACATCATATTCATCCATATATATGTACAATCTTCATCGTAATGCGCAATAATACTATATATACAATTAATAAGACTCAATACTGCATCTTCGCATCGAAAACAGTAATAATAATTTCATACTCGCCTTCATCTCCATCATCTCTCTTTCTCTCCTTCTCAGCTTACATTATCAAAACCTCTTAAGATTAATTTCGAAGGAACTGAAGTCGCGGAAACATACAAGTAAACGTGCTTCTCGCCGTGTCTCCAACAGCGAGGAAGGTAATGGATGACATTGTCCCTTATAATATATAAAACATTCTTTAGTGCGCGACTATAAGCTAACAACTTCTCTATATATGTAATAATAATAATATTCGTTATAGTACAAAGTACGCGTACCGCTCGTTGTCAAACAATATAAGTACGTGTGTGTGTGTGTGTGTGTATATGTGTCCGTGTGTGTGTTTATTATATAATAATCGCGTATTCCGCTGCAGTCTGACTTGATCTATATTATACTCGTCACCGGGTAAGTAACTGAAAAAAAAAGAATTTTCCTACGTGGATATATAGTACATCCGGGACATCGCCTAATGGTGATGATGGCCGTAGCCGTGCACTATAGCCTGTTGCTGACACGGCGCCAGCAAGCCCGGATTATTATTATTGTTACTATTATTGTTATTATTGTGGTTCTGCTGTTGCTCCTCCTCGGCGGAGCTGCAGAGCATACCGACAAGGGTGTAGTCGACGAACGGGGGTAGGTCGATGTCGGCAGGTACTTCTGCGTATCCCATATTATTGTTGCTGCCGGTATGGTGATTATTACCAGCACCATTGTTGTTGTTGTTGAGTCTCGTGTCGAGGAGTTCGCAGGTATAGTGACACCTGTCGGCGGTGGCGTTGTTTTGGTAGTAGAAGGGTTCGGGACTGGTGAGGCTGTTGTTGCTGTAGCCTAGCCGCTCCAGGATTCTGCTGGCGTTCTGGTGCCGGTGATCATGATGGTGCTCGGGTGAGGATTGCTCGGGGCTCGTCGCGTTGTTCGTGGTCGGGTGCATCATCTGCTGGTAGTCGTCGTAGGCGGCGAAGGCCGTGGGCGCCTCGGCGACAGGCGAATGACTAGAGAGTAGCTGCTTCGGTGCCTCGTACGAGCTGCTCGTTGGACTGACGTAGTCGTGGTGGTGATGGTGCTGTTGTTGCTGTTGCTGGTTGGTCGACCAGCTCGGGGTTGTTTGCGCCTGGTAACTCGTGTAGGCTGGACAGGTCTGCGGCACCGTCACGTCCTTTTCGCTTTCGTGGCCCTGTAATTAACACAATAATTTTACAGTTAATAAATGCGTTCATTTTATCTTTGTTTTATTCTATTATATAGAAACGTACCTGAGACACGCTGACATGACTGCTGCTGGAATCCTCGCTGAGCAGCTGGGTCCAGTACGACTGCTCGTGCATATCCGGCATCTCGTACTTGATCGTCCCGCTGCCTAGATCGAGCAGACTGGGCGGCGACCTGTCCACCTCATTAGCACTACCTCCAGCATTGACAGCGAAATCCGAGCGGATGGGCTGATCGAGCTGGAAGATCTCCTCCGGTTGGAAGAGATCGTTGCCAAAGCCAGCTGGGAACTCGGTAGTGGTAGGATAGGACGAGGCCTCCTGGGGTAGGCAGGGGTAGCCTAGGCTCGTCTGTTCCATGGCAGGCTCCTGGGGCCAGTAGGCCGGTGCCTCCGTGCCCGTCATCTGCTGCGCGTGCGGGTTGTACATCGGGTTCGACGGGTTGCTGATGCTCAGGTCGGGATGGTGGGGCTGAGGTTGGTGCTGATGATTGCTGGATGCGGTTTGGTAGGTAGGCTGGGAGGGGTACGCGCGTGGTAGAGTACCGCAGACGCAGTCGAACGGGGAACACGAACAGGTGTAGCCTGCTGGAAGAGTAAAGAGAAGAAAAAACGTGTTAGAGAAGATTGAAATAAGTATAAGTGAAGGGGGCGAGGGTTTATGAGGGTTTAACATAGGTGCTAACCTTTATCGCTTATTAGCGCAGGTACTTGCGGCGGCCTCGACGGCAGCTCGAGGGGATCGGAACTCGCTCGCTTCGTGCCTCTCAACGTCATCAGCTGTAACAAAAAAATAGAATGCGTTAATACATGCCGTGACACAGAACAAAATGAAGACTTTTTAAAAAAATATTAACCTTAGAGCCGAGAGCAGCCTCGCGTGCCAGTAAGACAGCCAGCCCGCGAACGCGCCTTCCCGCGCCGACGCTTCTGCGCGCCTCCGAGGTGGACTTGGCCTCGGGTCGCGGATGATCGTGGGTGCCCTTCGCTTGGAAGAAGATCGCGTGGTCTGTGTGTCGCCAGAAGTGCGTCACCGGGTAACCACAGTGGCCCCGGCACGCGTGGATCTGGAGGCGACCGGCGCACTGGCGGTTCGGGCAGGGTTTGCCTTGCTGCTTCTTTCGTGCCTGCGTGGCAAATAGTTATGGTTAGGCTATGGTAGGTCGAGGGGATTGTAGACTTGAGAAGAGATAGTTTGATAAAAGTTATAGACGGATTCTCCCTCCAATTAAATATCATTTTGTAATATATAAAGTATTGCTCTATGTTTCTAACAAAAGTTGTTGTAAATTTTATCTTGATTTGGTGAACAGTCTGTTAGTAGTTTTCTAAGACACTTGAGTGTACGCACTGATAGTAATTTTGGAATTATTATGTCTACTACTTATTCAGTGGAAAAATTAAAAAAATCTCTTTTAATACTTTCTTATAAACACATTTAAATTAATTTGCTATCTTTATTAATCTTCCCATAGTATACAACAACAAGTACAATAATGACTCTACATAAGAAAGTATATAAAGCCTCGATTGCATAAATCAATTATCTTCCTACCGAAAAATCCTCTTAGAAAGCCAAAAGAGCAAAAAGAAACTAAACCAATAACACACCTTATCACAAATGGCAGGTCTGAGGTGTACGCGTCCGCCGCCTGGCAGTACGCACTTGAGCGAGCACTCGAGGACCCCGAGGCAGGACTTCTTCAGTATGCTGACGTTGTGATTGTTGGTGTTGCGCATCGCCCAGCCGGAGGCGTGCCTGCGCGCCTCCTCGCAGTCCGCGCCGTACACCTTTCTCACGTGGCCGTCCGCCCACTCGCACCAGGCGTCGTATTCCACGACCTTTACAACGGAGAGGAGAGATTTTATTATTCGGGGCTTTCAACGGATTTGCGTTTCTTTGGGGGATGTGGAGCTGCGCTGGGAAAAGGTGGAGTGTGAGAAATTTTATATGCAAATTTCGGAGGTGCGGTTTAGAGCAAGTGCAAACAGTTTTATGGAAATTATATTATGCTGGATATACGTAAGTAGCTATATCAAAGGTTTGAGTAATAGGGAATGTTTGAGAATGATTCTTGCTCGAATAAAAATTAGGATTATGAATGAAAAAGAATAATTTTAAGAGGATTGTATATTAAAACTGGTCATTTTTGAAAAAATATTTGCATAATAATGTTTAGACGAAGAATATTTGTTTGTTCAATAGAACGACATTAATAAACAGATAAATTAGAAAGTTAAGAAACTATGTAAAGATATATGGGTATACGAATCAAAGCATATACAATACCTTCGGCACATTGGAATCATTGATGTCCCACTCTTGATGGGGATACTGCTGCTGCTGGTTTCCGGCAACAGTCGCTGACATCGTCGGCGACCCAACTCGACTCCTGCAAGCATGAAAAAAGTCCCGACCTTTAGTAAAAACACGTCTTTCACTTATTTCATTCGCCAAAAAAAAAGAAAACAATCAGTAATATAACATCCTCGCGTACCGGAATGCAAATAGGAGAGAGATCGCCGCGTCGATTTTTCAAAGCCGCGCGTCGACGCTAATTGGCGCGAGCGCGCCAGGCGCATTAATATTATTTTCGCTCGCGGAGAGAAAGAGAGAAAGGTGCGAAGGTGAATAAAAAGAAAAGATGCGCCGCGCGCGGTCAGTTATTTGCGCATGGGAATTAAATCTCCCTTTTCGGGGCCTCGCGCACACGCGGCGAGTGAAATATGAGGCGCGAGAGGCGCATTGGATAATGAAAATCCTGTGACAAATTTCGACTAAATGTTCGACTTGCCCAGGGTATAGGTGGGCTTATTGGGACGCGCTCGGTTGGTGGTAATGACGACAGGCCTCTGTCATATTCAATATTAATTGTAAATTATTGTTTGAGGAAAAAGTATTGATTTTTCATTTTAACTGTGTATTTATGTTCAAACTTGAGAAGCGAAAAAAAAAACATTTTGGATTACGCATTTAATCTTACAATTTTTTACGATTTATTTTTTGATTATTTTCCTTATATTAGTAACAAATGATTATACTCATAAAGAATCTCACACTGCAAATACAAAAATTTGCAAATATATTTACCCAAAAGAAATTTCTTATCCCCAAATATCTATAGTTTAAAACAATAAAAGGTACCTTTGCACATAAAATAAAGGTATTTTACGAAAGCTTTGTGTACTATAAGCCACGGGGCCCTCCAACGCATAAGCGACAGCATCGAAAGTAATTTGTCGGAACAAAGTGGCGAGGATGAGCATATACACATACAGCATGCACGCTCGCATATACGCCTACCGCGCCACGGCGCGAAATTATTATTCAAAATTTAATTGACACGCGGTGGGCGACGCAGACACGCGCGCGCAGCGCGAAAATCGCCAGGAAACCGCGACGGCGGCTGGGTGATTAATAAGTCCGCTTTATCCCGGCCGCGCTAACAGCGGCATTTGTTTTCTACGTGTGTGCATGTAAGTAAGCGCGAGTTCTCACCCTTGAGCGAATGCATCATGCATAGACCTATACGGAATTTAACGAGCGCGCTTGCTGTTCTTGTTATTCTATATAGTTTTATATATATTCTATTTATATATAGCGTATATGCAAAAGCTACGCGCGGTAAACCCGAAAAATCCGGGGAATCCCAGCGACGCGCGACGTAAAAATTGTCTCCCGATAAATCAGACGCGCGATGATTAAG
The DNA here is from genome assembly GCA_900474315.1 of Torymus auratus. Taxonomy (NCBI): domain Eukaryota; kingdom Metazoa; phylum Arthropoda; class Insecta; order Hymenoptera; family Torymidae; genus Torymus; species Torymus auratus. The sequence goes on along the minus strand of UXGD01000223.1, from coordinate 9,998 downwards.
CGGCGCAGTTTAAGGGCCGCTCGCGAAATTCCGAGTCTAATTTAAGTGTTGCGCAACGAGAAACAGAGAGAGAGAGAGTCTTATTCCCGCGAGCTCGCGATCGAGATAAAATCCCAATTTATGGCGAACGCTCGCGCGCGAGTCGCATTATACTTATGGCTGCTCGTGGGTGGCCGCACCGCACTCGCGCGAGTGAGAGTAAGACTTCCTGGAATTCGCGAGGGAAAGAGTGAGAACACAGCTGATTCGCACCGATAGGTATAGGTTTTTGATGATTTCGTAAGGGGACCAAGGGTAGTGAAGTTGCTGAGAACTGATTCGTTACTGTGAGATGAACTGACGAGTACGGATGTTATACGGTGATTCGTATTTTATGTCTCTTTTTCTTTAGTTCACCGCGTAGTAGTTTACTGATCTACTTCATTCATAACGGAATCTGTTTTAGCTTTTGCCCAAACGTATACGAACATGACCATTATACAACAATGTTACTACGTGACATCGAAAAATCCCTGCAAAAAGAGAAAGCAGTCCGTTTAACACGCAGGGCCGCATGAGAATCCGAAAAACCGTCGCCACACGCTATACACACAAGCCACAAATTAAATTACGCGAGCGAGCTTGCTCGGACAGCTCGGATATAACTCCTCTTACTCGCTGCTGCGGGGTCAATAAAAAAAGCTCGCGCTGCTTGCGCGGGTGAACGATTGCTCGGATCGGCGATAAAGTCATCGCCTCGCGAGGCTCGCTCGCGCGTGCAGTAAGATGATACATCGCTCGCCGATGGCGAGCCGAGATTAGACAGAGAAGGTGCGAATACTTTGGAGTCGAGGTTCCGCTAATTGTGGCCGAGGAGGATTTGTAGCGTGTGAAGTGGATGTGTGATATGGCGCTATAGAGATCGGAGTTAAAGGAGAGTACGAGAGCTATTTCATTGGTTGATCTAGCGTATAACAAAATGTCATTAGAACTCAATATTATTATAGATTTCGTGCGTATAATATATGCGAGGATTTTTCAATTGGGCCCGGAAATTTATCACCGCGCTCATTACACATCTCCGCGCGTGTACGTACGTGCGTGCGTGCGTGCGAAAGATCATAAAGGCTTAATAAATGCGCCGATGAGGCGAATAAATCAGGGACGAAACGATGACGGCCGGGGAATTTATATGCCCTATAAGATATTTTCCTCTTCCTCGCCGCGGCGCTCATAGCACCATAATCAGCTTGTCTATCTCGGCGCAGTCGCGCCTCGGTGTCGCGAGAGGAATTAACTTGTCCGCGCGTAATCTCGCTCTCGGATCCAACTGCGCGAACGAACGTATGGGTAGATTCTCTTACTTACTCGCCCTTTCTCTTTCGCGAGAGACTCTGTGTCATTCATCCTAAGCGCAGAGTCGAGATGTTGTAGGCAGGAGGTGGGATATTCCTCGGGTACACAAAAGTCGCGGGGATTTAGATGGATTGTCCTATTGTTTCCGAGACTGAGGTAACTGCGTTCATTCGATACAGTATTGTACTGGCAAACTATAGATTCTTTCATGTTCACAATTCGTTCAATAAACAGTTAAAATTTAATGAAGAATCTCGCATGACACTATCGGGAGTACAGAAAAGAATTCATTAAAATTGTACGTACGTACATATGCAGACGTCGAGCGCGTACAGTGCACACACATATCGCCGTGATTTAAGACGTTCACACGCGAAATTTACAATTATATCGCCGGGGCGACAAAAAGATCGGCGCGCGCGATTTACGGCCCCGCAAGCGCGCGAAACTCATTCGGAAACACGTGTATATATATCTCTCTCCCTGTCTCTGTCTCGCTCCGCGGGGGACGACTCGCGCCTTTTAAAATTCTTCACTTCTAACCCGTCCTTATCTAACCCTTTCTCTCTCTCTCTCCCTGGCACTGTCGTCTTTTTAGCTGCTCGAGTGATATCTCGCGGTTAATATCTGCAAGTGAGAGAGAGAGAGAGAGACCAGTTTGGATGTGGAATATATACGCCCCGTTACATTAGGTACGAAAGCGCATTTCTGCGCGAGTTTAAGCGCATGTATATCGGTATGGGAAGATCTGCGAGGTTCGTGTGCGCGTTAGCTTGAGCTAATTGATCAGTCTGTTACTTCGAATTTTTGATTGTTTGTAAAATGATTGTATGTTTCACTTGAAAAGTTGTCTAGATTATTGTTAAAAGCCGAAAACTGAGAAAAATGAAATTATATACATTATAATAAAAAGCACGAAAATATATAGTCATATATTGACGATAACGCACATACCTTCGAAAATCGAAAGCTCGAATTCCCTCTCGACCAGGCCATCATCAGGCCTCTCGAGAGCCGACATTAATAACGAGCCGCTGCTGTACACCGACGGCTGAACCCCCACGCAAAAGTCTGTTATACCCGGCTTCTGTGTATATGCGCCAGCCCGGCGATACCATCTCTCGCTCTCTTTTGCTCGCGCCAATCTTCGGATCTTCAATATTTACCTCTCAATTACACGAAGCAGCGGCGAAGAGAGCAACCGCGTATAATGAGATGTGTCGGGGACGACCGCCGACGCCGCGCCTCCGACACGCGCTTCGTTCGCGATTTCGAAGGAGATTATTATTGGTCGAGGGAGAGAGACAGAGATTTGAGGTATTTTTATGGACTGTTGAGATGTGTCTCGGTGTGCTGGAGATCGGCAGATATAGAATCGAAGAATAATTTTGAGTATAAATGATGGTGTTTACTGTGCGTATCGAGACAAAGATATAATAAAGGCGTGTGGGTTGTAATGAGATTGTCGCAAAGGTTTGCAATTTTCTGTGTTGTGGCTATTATTTATGGTATAAGCGATAGTAGAGATTAAATAGTACTATTGAATTTCAAGCTTGCATAATATTAATGTAAATCACTTGATTTACATTGCGATTTGAAAAACAGCTGCGCGAAAATAAATGACAAATATCAATAGAAAATTATTTGTAATGTAACAATCTAATATAGATTTTTTTTCTATATGCAGTGTTATATCGTAGCAGCTATCAAACACGTACAATTTTACTTAGGCATAAAACCAAAACATCGCCCTGAACCGATACTAAAATAAACGGCTGCATGCTGTCTTAAACACAACTATAGCATACATTATATCCTTCTAACCATATAACAACCAAGTGACATTTCAAAATGAGCTTATAAATGAGCTAATAATAAATGGACGGGTGAAAATAGAAGAAGGCGTTATACGAGGTGACGAGGACGACTCCTCTCTCGGCGTACGGCGCGGCGATCTGACAGCGAGATAAAGGAGATCGCTTTCGAGGCGCGTTTAACTGTTTTCCGCGAGACGAAGTTTGCGCGCACCGAGCCAATATATATATAGGTACGAGCGTCGTTAAGGATAATTAGATGCACTTATTTGCGGCGGCCGGCAGCAAGTCGAGCTCTCGGGAATAATCGGGGAATAATGATTTATCGAAAGTAAATTTCTCTCCCCGGGCTGATTACACGCGGCTTTATAATATAATCAGGGAGTTAATGCGATGATCATTTTCCTTTCGTTGACAAATGGCAGCTGATTTTAAACGTCGATTATACGACCAAAAGAGAGAGAAAAAAATAAAGAACCGTATAGTCGAGGTATATATACACAATCGACGCGCTTGTTCCCTATATAATATACATTTGCCAACACCTTCGCCGCTTATAAGACCATAAATAAAGCCGCCCACCCGATTCATCACGCGCTCCGTATCCATTCCATCTCTCTGCTCTCTCTCTCCCCGCGCGATCCCGTTCCCAAACGCGTATAACACACGTCGCTCTGTCTCTCAAAAATCCCTGATTTATATACCGCCTCTCTCCGCACCACTTCCAAAAAATCGCGCGATCCTGATATCCAGGTCGTCGTCGTCGTCGTCGTCTCGCTCGCTTGCGCGCATCCTAAATCACGTCATCGCGCAAAGATGGCGGCCGCGGCGGATTAGAAGCTCCAATCGCCGCGACGGGCCAATGCGGGACGGCGAGCGCTCCAGCCGCCGCCAATGGGCTAAGAGCGCGCTCGCCCGCCCACTGATTAGATAGGAGAGTGAGTGAGGGGAAAGAGGTTTTTCGCGATCGATGAGTGCGGATGATGTCGGGGGTGGCTGTGTAATTAAAGCCGTATATATATATACAAGTTCAAGTTCTTAATTAGGATTCAGCTTGATGCGAAGTTTCGGCGCGGGGCTAAGTATTATAGAGTTTGTCGAGTGGAAATTTGTCTTTCGGGATTTTCGGAGCAGGCTGCTTTTTTGCGGGGATAATAAAAGTTAGCTAAAATTAAGGGTTCACTGTACACTTAACAGGATATCTTACTGTAGTGGCGGATTAAGTGAGAGATAATTAAATGAGCGAGTCACTTTTCGTGATTGCATTATAATTGTAAGTGAGAACGAGTTTCAGGCAGTTATTTCATTTAACCGGATACTATTTTTTTTTTCATCGTGCGCACGACAAATATATAGTTGACGAGGAAAACGAAAATTTTTCGATACGAAACAACTCGCGCGATGTTGTAGAAACGAAATGCTGAAAGCTAGATTTTTCAGTCGAATTGGAAGAAGAACTATAGCTTACTATTATTATAGGTGACACTCGAACCATCTAATATAAAAAAAACGTTCTACCCGCCCCATTGGTACTTAATGTGATAAAAAAAAATGAAAGCATGAGTACTCACAGCACAACCATAGTCGAATCCTCCTTGTTGGCAGGCCTCGAACCTTGTCCCCAAAAACCTCCGTGATGGAGCCTCGTGCGGCTGCTCTCCCGTCAGCTTCCCGCAGCACTTATCTCTCGTACATCCAGCGTGTCTGTCTGTATGTACTATATACTCGCGCGAAGCCAAAACCTCACTCAAGTTATATTACGTTCAATATCGAGTTCACAATCAACAGAAGCACTTATCCCAGCGCGCGGCACGTTTCCAGAACTCTTCCAAGTAGGTATTCCCCGGAATAAAAGAAGCTTATCTTCTCCGATTGTGTATATATAATCGTGGATACCTCACAGCCCCGTGTATGCGTGCGTGTGTGTGATGCGTGCGTGCGACACGGCGTCGCGCGTCGAACTGCCGGTCCGTAGGCACACGAGCTCAGCTCCACACCTATGCTCTCGCGAGCGCGCGAGCAACTCCGCCCTTGCCGGGGAGTGGCGTGCGCCGGCCAATCGCGCGACGCTCGCCTAGGGTTGGGCGACGAGGGTTGCAGCAGCAGCAACGCATATATGTAGACGTGTGTAGAGTTAATGTCTGTGATGTAAGGTTATAGGAGATGTGAGAGCTCAGCGCGAAGGAGATTAGTGGGTGGCGGTTATAGTTAGCGTAAACAGCTGTATAGCCCGATGATGATAAAAGTGCGATGTGTGGATAATAAGTAATATATAGGTATCGTTAAAAATGGGGGAGGGATAGACGAAGATATTGTCTTGTAAAGAGAGTTGACGCAGTGACCGATAATGATTTATAAATCGGATAGCATAGTCAGATTATAAGTGACGGATGAATGGGGCAGTGAGGCTTGGTTATCTGCGTAGAACTCTCCGAGTTCTCAGAATACCTCGTAGTAAATATATATTTTTGCAATGTCATGCTCGAGTTTTAATAACGTTTTTCTTCTACTTGTCGAATTTTTCAAATGTTTTCAGATGTTTATGATTTGTCTGAAAATGCGAGTACGTTTAGTTATGATAATATTGAGAGAAAAAGATTGTGCTTTGAATGGGAATTATTTAGCGATAAAGATAACCTTACAACATGATGATTCAGAAAGAAAGTGAAACTTGAAAAGGAAAAACTTTATTTGCTAGTTTAGTATATTAAAAATGTTTATTTTTCTTTGAAAATGTTAAAAAAAGGCTATATAGATTTGTATAAATATTTTGTAAAAAACAATTATATACAAGAAAGAAATATCTGTTACTCGATACCGATGATATTTTGCAGGTATACATTTTACACATAAGTTTTACACACAGAAACTTGTTTTCCATTCAATTATACACAATAATTTACACAAGTAATTTTATACCAAAATTTATTTTACACCTACTATTAATACACATGCAGAAATATTACGTGGTTACTATAAAATTAACAAGTGCAGGTTCAAATGATTTTCTCGCCTATTATTACTTCTACTTTCGCACTTGGAATCATAACTCTAAGCTTCTATATTTTAAACATATTAAACGTATAGCATCAAAAATAAATAATACTATTAAAGTTACAAAAAAACACAAATTGAAAGAAACACAGCCAATGTATATATCAATTGAAATTCGGCTACAACAATAAGCGACACATACACACGCACCGAAACCGCGCTTACAGCGTCGAACCACTACGCATCACGTTCGCTCCGTATTATAATTCGAGCAGATGGGGGACGCAAACTTGGCAGAACATTACCAGAATTTTAAGCGATCGGTTCAACAAAGGCCGATGATTTAATTTTAGGTCAGACGCGTCGCGCGCGCCCACGGAAGCCCGTTATATTATGTTATTTGTTTTCGACAGCTCGTCGATTGCGCCATTCAATTTTGCGCCAATGCCGCGAACTTTCTGCGTTTATTGTCTGTTGTAAAAAAAAAAGAAATCGTCGATTTTTGCATGAATATGTTTCGCGAACAGGAAAATGACGAATGGACTGACCTTTATTTGATGTCGAGTAGGTATATATATAGAGACGAGTCTATTCTGACGATAAAGAGCCTCGAAGTAGCTTGGGCTTAGAGAGATAAGCTTTGCAGACATGAATTATTACAGCTACTAGTTAGATTATTGATTACAACGACGTATAGAGTAGAAATATTTATATTTTACTTCGCTCTCTTTCGAACCTATAAATTCAATTCAGTCATAGTAAACTTCTTTTATCAGCGTGTTTTCATTTCTTTTACGCTTGAATATAATTTCTAATAGGTAAGTTGTTAGACGCTTCATTTGTTATATACATTTATTTACAATACTTACGCTTTCAATATTTTGTATACTACTCAGCTTGATCGTATAATACACATGGATTCAAATTTCCGACAAACCTTCATTTTCCCCTCTCGTAGAGTTCGGAGCATTAAAACCATCATATTCGTTTTTCCGAAAATCCCAGCAAACTTATCACACCTACCCCACTAGCACACCCACACATATGCCTCATACATCTTCATCATTACACACAGCCTCGAAAATCAGTAGCACATCAAAAGGACCTCTCCCTCCCAATCACGGCTCACACTGTGGGAACCTCCTTTCGGGCCGCAGCTCGCGAAGGGGTGAGAGTATAGACGCTACTCACACATAGCGAGCGAATCGAGGGTGGAGGATCCCCCTCTCCTCTATCCTACAGAGGAAATTTCTCTGGCTCTCGCCTTAGAGCTCACGCTCACCTATCTATCGCGCTCGCCCCCCGAGTACCCGCATATCCAAGACAACGGCCCGTTACACTTGGATCGAACTCGTGCATGTGTGTGTGTGTGTGTGTGTGTAGTGGAGTATATGGAGTCGTCGAGGTGAAGCCCGCGCCGGCACGCGTCGTCCTCGAGTAATCGCCGCTGCGAAAACGGCGAGTACAGAGGGAGAGAGGATGTGTGTGTAATATTTCGTGTGTGTGTGTGTGTGTAACGACCGGTGCAGCGCGTGCCGGCTGTCCGCTATAGTCGTGGTTTTGCCGGTTGAATTGCGCGGATTTGACGAGGATGTCGGTTGGCAATGGTTAATCAATTACTTATGAAAAAGTACTTATAAGAGGTATAGAGCCGAAATTTTATTTTATTTTTATTACGGTACTATACGTGTATATTAATATTATTTTTATAAACATTCGTAACTCATGACTATATATGTTTAACAATGAATTGCTTTGATGTAAATCTATAAATAGCCTTTTTTCAAAAATTTTTTATTCCAACAGTTTTAAACAATTTTATAAAATTTTCAATTAAAACACACAACGAAAATTCGTAGAAATGGTCAAAAAGACGTTTCAATCGCCATTCTTTGTATATTCAATCAAGCCTAATCAGCATAATCACACACCTATATATATGTATCAAAGCGCATTCATGAAAGCACACACAACTAAAAGGAAATCCTCGAGCACCTCGAGCCTTACAAAAAAATCCTAATCAGCGCATTGTCGGGCTTAGATCTAAATTGCCAAATCCAATAAACTTTCTCTCGTTCTCTCTTTGCGCGGCATCTCCGCGTTCTTTGATCCTCCTCTCGGCATTGTTTACTGAAGGACTTTTGGCCCCGGCGCGACTCGTCGAGACGGAAATCGCAATTAGCCTCGATTTTCGGGGGACAGCAGCAACCCCACACACAGTGCAACGTATATAGCCTTCTTTCGGTAAGCGATACTCACGGGAATATCGTGCTCTATGTGTACAGACGTAATTCGGGAAGTATTAGCTGCGTTTTCGATGGTTAATCCTTTTACTGGGGAGCATTGCTTGGCTGACTGTTATGGATATGCGGGGTGTCAGATACATGTTGGGACTTTAAACACACTGTGACAGTTGGGAACGACCGATCGCTGATTCATTCTTCAAAAATTTTTGATATTCTAACTAGAAAAAGGTATTTTATAATAAAGGAAAATATTTATATTATTTTGGTGGCATCACATATTATATAAAAAAAAGACGCCTCGGAAAAAGTATAATAAATAATTAACAGGAAAAAACTAAAAGCACAAAACGCTATACACTAAATACAGAAAATTTCCAACGCACTATATGTATGTACAGGCAGCCGCGCCCCCGTTCTATAGTACACACAGAGAGACACAGACATGCACAGACTCATCTCTCGCGACTACGCCAAACAATTCGTTCGCGCTTAAAAGAGCAGAGGCGCAGCTAATTCTCCAACATCAGTACACCTCCCGCTCCGAAAAGCGAAAGAGAGAGAGAGAGAGTGGAAGCGAGATTCAGAGACTCTGGCAACTATATATACTACTCGTTGGGAGAAAATTCCGGGGCAAAGCCATCCTCCCTCCTTACTTCCTCGCCCCTTCCTCCTCCCTATCACCCAGCTCAAAAGCGAGGTTAAACACCGCACCGCAGCGCTCGCTCGCTCACTAGCGCGAGAGTTCGGGCCTGTTTAAACACACGGGGTCGGGCAATCAGCTCTCTCTCTCTCTCTCTCTCTCTCTCTCTCTCTCTCTCGCTAGCTCGCTCCGTCTGTTTGCAGCTCGCGCGAGCGGATCAAAGGATAATGGGGTTGGACTGATAGCGCTCCGATTTGATTGTTGGCTCTATTGTCTCTCTCTCTCTCCATCCCTTCCTCTCTCTCTCGCTCACTCGGGCGACGAGCCACGTTCTCCATTGTGATGCTGCGCGAAATTTCCCTCCTCTCTCTCTCTCGCTGCTGCTGACACTATCACACGGTGCACGCGCGGAAAACGCTTTTAAGGGACGTTCGTTTCGCTTTGTCGCTGGGTGAGGAGGAGGACGGGGAAGGGGGTGAGGGTGAGGAGGGGTGGAGAACGGGTTGTTGCGCGCGGATCTTTATGCAGTTTTATGGGAGTCGCCGAGAGATCTTCCGGGCCGCTTTTGTTTCGAGCGGGAAGATGAAAAAAAAGAGTTGGTGAAGTTTTTATTTTTTTTGGGAGATGGTGAAGGATGGAGAGAGATTGCTGGGTTAATTGTATTTTTATATGTTTTGAAGTACTTATTAAAATTCAATCGTGTGAAATTAGATGTAGATATTATAATCATTGTTTTCTTCTATCTTATTTGAAAATTATGATAATTAGAGACATAGATGGTTCATGATTATTTCAAGATATTAATAAAAGCTAAAAATACCTATAGCACATGAGTTATTTTTAGCGTTAGGATCTAACATTGCAGCTTTCTTCATATGGGGAGGTTCAGAGTTTCGACGATTCACTATAAAATTGAAGTCAACTATAAACGTTTTTCCGTTCGACTATGATAATTCCGATTGTTCTTAA
>UXGD01000222.1:0-77144 GCA_900474315.1 Torymus auratus | reverse complement strand
TTGGCCAAAACGCACATTTTTACACTTTTGCACCCTACAAATCCAATATCACATTTGGGGCGTTCCCAATTTTTTCCTGAGTAGTATATATTTAGTTTACTTTAAAGTCTTTTTTACAATTTTGTCCCAACGCATTAACAGAAGGAGAAAGAAAATATTCCGCTCAAGGTGGCCGAATTACCCCAAGTTACCTTATATAAAAATTGTCTTATAAAGAAGGTTGCGATAAATAATTGCTACATTTACAACTTTTTAAATTCGAAATAGATGCTAGTTCTGTATTTCTATAGAATCGGAACGAACGCATAATATGCAGACGAATTTCGGAAACGCGGAATTAATTTGACGTGTCTTTTTGAAGATGACATAAGACATAACCTCAAGAGTGGGTCGAAATTCCGGAATATTTATTGAATAGTTTATAAATAGTTTTGTAATATATAATATCTACGAAAATGACTGAAGAAAATTTCGTTATGCCAAAGGCTCCAAGGGACCTTTGTTTCAATGAAATGGAATTTATCCAGGTAAAGAAAATCATAAAACATCATTCTTAACCTCAACATTTTTTACATTCTGTTATTTTTTTGTGTATAAAATTTTGATTATACGAAAATTTGCTCAATTCCAGAATGTTTTCGATACTGATGCTTTTCTTCAGCATCACCGAAAAAATGTCAGTCTCGAAAAGATGCGAGATGATCTTGGAGTTTACTTAAAGATTTTGAGATCGGCTATGATAGAACTTATAAATAAAGATTATGCAGATTTTGTTAATCTTTCCAGTAATTTAATTGGATTGGATAAAGCCATAAATAATTTAGAAACTCCTCTAGGTCAACTTAAAGAAGAAGTCATGGTAAGTTTCATTTTCTAGTAATTAATTTTGGTCATAGGTTAATACATCTACCAATGAGTCAACACATGATTACAACTATAAAAGTTTACGATAATGTAAAAATGTTTATTACCCAATACATTTATTTATTTTACAATATATTTCAATATAAATTTATTTAATTTTATTAAAAAATTATTGAAAAATTTTATTTATTTGCAGCAAGTTAGGCAATGTTTAGACGATACGATATCAGAAATGACTACTAATTTAAATAAACATAAGGAAATTAGAGAAAGAAAACAAAGTTTACATAGTTTAATTAGATTTCACAAGTCAATATCAAAACTGTGCAATATTCTTGGTTCCTGCGACACATTAGATGTTACCATAAAACCAGATATTTTAGAACGTGCTGCAACAGAATTTAATCAACTGAAATTTCATACAAGCCGTTGTAAATCTGATCTTACAACAGAACAGATTAATGTATGTATAAATTAATTGAATTTCATTTATCCAAAGTTGATAACGTTCATTTTTGCTAGAATTATATATTTTTTATTTGTTATAGATAATGGGTGAATTAGATAATCGGCTTAAAAGTAATTTAAGTGCTCTACTTATTTCCTACGTAACGCAAAAAGAGACTGCATCTTTAATTAGATGTTTAAGAATATATGTGAGTCTTGATAAAGTTAATGATGCAGAAGAAGTAGTAAGAAAAAGAATCGTAGTACCTGCTGTTGAAAATATCATTAGTGAATACAGCTTTCAAAATGACCCACAAGGATTGAATGGAACTTACCAAAAATTAGAAAAAGTATTAGATAATGTGCTAAAAGAACTATTAGAATTAACATTAAGTTCTGAAAGGTATTGACTACTAAAATAATATTCTTTGTAGTTATTATTTATTCATACTAACATTTATGTATGAAATTACTTGTAGAATATCGGTGAAAGGATTCAACTTTTTAGTAAATAGTTATTGGTCTGAAGTTGAACAGAGGATTGAAGACTACTTACCAGTAATATTTGCACCAGGAAATCCAGAATTATTTCATACAGTATGTATTGTACCAAAAAATGACTTTCATATATGAAGTTTTTTTAAATATTTATCTAGTGCATTTATATTCTTTTTTACAGCGATATAGTGAAACGTTGGATTTCCTTTTACATTTAGAAAAGAGATGCTATACACCTGAAGCTCTTGACCAGTTAAAAAGACATCCACAATATGAAAGATTTTTGAAAAAATGGAACCTACCAGTTTACTTCCAAATAAGATTTCAAGAAATTGCAGGCACAGCTGAAAGTGTTCTTTCTGGTAATGTTTCCTCACTTTCCATACGAAGAAATAAAGGTTCCATGAGTCCTGATAGTTTTGCGCTCCATGCTACATCTCTAGTTTGGGACTGTCTTCTAAGAGTCTGGGCAAAAGAAGTTTACCTCCCGCAACTTCTTCATAGGTATATAGTATTTTTAATGAATTTTTATAATTTAATTATAACTTAAGATACATAGTATGATTTGGTTCAAAATACATTATATTTATATAGACTTTTATTACAATTTTGAGTAATTGTAATTATGATTAAAGACTTTGAAATAATTTTAAATTTAGTAAATAAGTAATATTGTGCTAACTTATTGATTGATATTTTTATAATATTCAGTTCTTTTAAATAAAAACGTAATTAATATTCAAAAACTTTAGGTTTTGGAAATTGTGCCTTCAACTGTGTTCAAGATACCAAGAATGGAGTCGAACTTCATTGAAACAGGTAGAATATACTAAAAATAAATATTTATTTGCTAATTTAGTAAAAGGAAAAACTTTTTTACTAAATATATTATTCAAAATATTTCAGAAGTGGTCTGTTGTTACAGTCAATGAAACCAATCACAGTTCGGAAATGGAAAACTCTCACAGACTAGAATTCCTTGTTGGTCTTTATACAGATCTTGAAAAGCTTTCCACAAAAATGTGTAATTTTATAGACATTATGGGTGATAAGATAGCTACTCTAAGTCCTACTGTAATTGTTTTATTAAGTGGTAAGTAAAATTATCGTGTTCATTTTATTACTAAAAAAAAAAGTAAAGACAATCTAAGAATGCGAATTCACTTTCGCTCCATATCCTATAGGTGTATATATACACCTCGATCGAATCTGCTTTATTCTTACCACCGCTTAATCTCTATTAGTCGATAATTCAATAACGCGAGCTATTTCGGTATTCTTCGTCTTCTCTAAAAAGCAAAGTCCTGCCGAACACCTCATACACTTACATTAAAACAAATAACTCCATCTTTCATCATCCGCAGAATGCACGAACGAGACGACGCGGAGCTTCGAAGCCTGTCTGCCACCGGTGACGGAAGAGATCGTCGGGGAGCTGCTGCGCCACAGCGCCGCCCACTTGAAGCAGATAAGCGACATACCGCGCCTCTTTCGACGCACAAACCGAGAGGTGCCGACGAAGCCCTGTGCCTACGTCAGGCGCGCGCTCGACTTCCTTGCCGCCTTTCACGCGGATTACAGGGCCGTCATTCCCGATACCGTGCGCAGCTGGCTCGTGCTCGCGCTCACGTCCTTGACGCAGCAGTGAGTGTATTATAGTATAACCGCGGGGAAGATTCTCTCTTGTGTGTGCTCTGTCTCGTTGTCGTTACTCGTTTTCTCTCTAAGCCGATGAAAGAGGCGAGGCGACACGCGATGTATTCACGCCGATCTGTTGCGGCTGTCTTTGCGCGTTCGGAGCGGCGAAGCTGGCTTTGTTTTTTTTTCTCTTTATTCTTTATTTGTTGGGAGTGAAGTTTGAGTAATCGAATCACTTATGTAACTTTTTAATGCTCTTAGTTTTTTTGAGGGTATATGTCATCGATATGAACGTACGTTAGGGAAACTTTACAAGGTTGTAACTTGATACTATTAAGTAAAAAAGCATTATTACAGGAGAAATTATAAGGTCAGACTAGGAACTAAGCAACCAATACCTAGTTTATGTTTTGAATAGGAGTATCGCAAAATTCTGAAGAATTAAGTTAAATTTTTTTGTTTAAATTTGCAAAGAGGGTTTGGAATCAAAATATAATCTTTTCATTACATATTTTTTATTTTATAGTTAATAGTTTTTAATGTCAACCTTGGGAAAGTATAGATATAAATATTGACGCTTACTGTCAGCTTGTGTACGTTTACTCATACTACATAATATATTATTTTCGTACAGATACATGTCTTCTGTGAAGGACGTATTGACTTCTGTCCAGAAAACGGAAGAAAGTTTAAGGAGGTTAAAGAAGATTAGAGATAAATCTGCTGGTGTGTCAACTTCCGAAAATCAAGGAACTAGCGACGACGAAAAAATTCGCATTCAATTGCTGATAGATGTTCAGAGTTACATTCAAATGGTAATACAAAAACAGAAATTACAATCAATTTTGAGCTAACAAATTAATATGAAAAGTAATGATACGAATATAATTTTTCAGATAAAAGATTTTGATATTAAAGAAGAAGATGTCGAAAACTTGAAAGACCTATTAGACGTGGTGGAGGCTGCTACGAAAAACAAAATTGATTCTAAATAAATTGTTCGTTATATCGTTATCGATATCAACAATACCCTTTCAAATGGCCAAGTAATTTACAGGTTTGTTTGATAATACTCGTTAAAAACATAGTCAACCGCACAACCTACCGTATAATCTATAATAATTGCCTAATTCAATATTCATCTCGACCTTCCAATTAAAATCCAATACCCACCAACCTCACCGCTATTATACATCCCCGAGACTAAAGCTCGCTAGCGAAAACAACAACAATGCGAAAACGGCTGTTTCCGTTTGGAAAATGAATGAACAAGTAAGAGCATTAGTCTAAGTAAACCGGTCCGTTGCAAAACACCTAATCCCATTAACCGCTGTTGAGTCTCCCTTCCCAAAATCCCGAAAGCCGCGTCTCACTTCCCGTAAACAACAAAGCACTGCGTAATAATTTTTACCTCATGCTAACATTTCTTCAACCATTCCAGGGACATCCCATGCACACCGTGAGGATATGCCCCAGCGCGCAAGTTCAAAGTCTCGCGGCAAGGGAAAGGTCAGTTGGGAGTGAAACGAGAGCGACGAGCGCAGGGCGCGCGTGGAAACCCGCGCGTCCTCGTTCATCCGGGCAAACAGGATTACGGGGCTCGCGGAAGCCCCGCGAGGACGCATCTGCGTCACGGCTAGCTGGCGCTAGTATAAAAGCTAGCTGCTGCCGCGCGCGCAACGCAGTCGCCGAGAGAGCGAGAGACACCAGGTCGTGCACAACTGTGTTTTACTACAGCCGTCGACATGGTGGTGATCTTCAAGGTATTCAAGAAGTGCTCGCCCAACGGCAAGATCGCCGTCTACCTGGGCAAGCGCGACTTTATCGATTACCTGTCGGGTATCGAGCCGATCGATGGAGTTATATTGCTGGATCCAGGATACATAGACACGCAGAGAAAGATATGGGTCCAGTTGATCTGCAGTTTCCGTTACGGACGCGAGGTAGACGAGGTGATGGGGCTGAACTTCCAGAAGGAGCTGTATCTAGTCTCCGAGCAGCTCTATCCTCGTACCAAGAAGATGGAGCATAATCTGACGAAGCTGCAGGAGAGATTAATGAGAAAGCTCGGCTCAAACGCCATTCCGTTCACCTTCGAGTTTCCCCAAAGCGCGCCGTCTAGTGTCACCCTGCAACCCGGACCGGATGACACTGGTGAGCCCTGCGGTGTTAGCTACGTCATCAAGGTGTACGCTGGCGAGACGGAGACAGATGTGACCCACAAGCGCAGCACCGTCGCCATGGGAATCCGCAAGATCCAGTACGCGCCGACGAAGCAGGGCCGTCAACCCTGCACTGTCGTGCGCAAAGATTTTCTGTTGAGCCCTGGTGAACTGGAGCTGGAAGTGACGCTGGACAAGCAGCTCTACCACCACGGCGAGCGCATCGCCGTGAACGTCTGCGTGCGCAACAACAGCAATAAGATCGTCAAGAAGATCAAGGCTCTCGTGCAACAGGGCATCGACGTCGTCATCTTCCAGAACGGCCAGTTCCGCACCGTCATCGACGCCGTCGAGACCCAGGACGGTTGTCCCATCAATCCGGGTTCGACTCTTCAGAAAGTCCTCTGCCTGCAGCCTCAGCTCGAAGGTAATCGACAGCGTCGTGGGGTCGCTCTGGACGGACAGCTGAAGGACGACGCTGGTCAGCTAGCCTCCAGCACGCTTCTCACCTCGCCTGACGTGCGCGACACCTTCGGCATCGTCGTTTCTTATGCGGTCAAGGTGAAGCTGTACCTTGGCGCACTGGGAGGCGAGCTTTCAGCTGAGTTGCCGTTCATACTCATGCGACCCAAGCCCACCGAGCGGTTCAAGGTCATCGTCGGGGACGAGAACATGGCCATCGAAGACATTCCGTCGGACGAGAAGCAAGCCCTCAGTTAAATTCTCACGTAATGGGAGTTTCATGAAGGCAAAGAAGGAAGAGACGAGGGCTGAGAAAGGGAAAACGAGATGTGATTCTACGTTATCGACACTGTCGGCGTACTGTTGGAAAAGAAGGCGTATGTCTTCCATACGGTCTTTCTTTTTTTTATGGTATTGGTAGAGTCGAGTGACATGTCATTTGCTAATTTCTTTTTGAACGTGTGGAAATTATCGGGCTAACTTTGAATAAGCTCTTTGATAGTTGAAAGTTAGCCATTGTTCGTTACTTGCCTTTACTTTCAACTAGGGGTAACGTGAGAAAGCAGTATTATACTTAGATGCTGTAATTTTAGTACATTATAACTTCAGTTCTGACGGTAAACTCATTTTGAAGTTGAAACTGAATTGGCTCAGTAATATTCACATTCCTTTTATATTCTATAAAAGGCTAGAGTTATTGAATAAATTCTTGATGTAACTGATATTCTTTTACGAGAATTCAATATTACGTCTGTAAAATCATTGGTTATTTGCAAATGATATGTTGATAAAATGGGAATCCAAAAATCGTTTGAGGAAGTGCAAAAGTCTATTTTCGTTGACTGAACAGAGTATTTTTGTTAGTAATATTTACTATACTCAGGCATACTGTATATTCCTTGTCTGCATTATTTTACTGTTTACTATAACTTATAAGTCATTGTTTAGATGATTTATAATTTTAGAAAGATTTTTAAGCAATTATTTAAATTATTATTTTGTTACAATATAATAATTAAAATATGAAGATTTGTCAAATAATTGCTTTAAATTTCTGTATATATCGCCATTGGAGTCGTAATTTTACACCTCCTTAAAGGGATCAACGACTGTATTGATTTTCTTTGCCGCTGTATTTTGTTTTGTTTAAAATCTAATTAACTATAATAGAATTTATTTGTAATTATTTGTCAGTGATATTTATTTAAAGTTGTTTCGAGTTATATAAGTTATAAATTCAATTTAACGTAACGCCTTGTGTATTTTTATTTGTTTTTAAATTAGAATATATATATTGTAATTTTCTTAAGTTTTTAAATGATGTGATATGTACTATTGTTTTTCTTTTGACATTTCATAAATTAATATAAATATAATGTAAAAATTATGCAGATTATGATGTATTACAAAGGTAATATGAAGTGTAAAAAAAACGAATTATTATTCAAGAGAACAATGTTGTTTGTCTTGAATCTTTATAAATGAATAGACATTTGTATAAATTTATCAACATTTATCAAAAAAAAACAATAAAAAAAATAAATATTGACTGCAAATTTGTTGTTTCAAATCCTTTCACCCTCTCGTATAGTACTAGAAAAAAAAGTTGCTATTTATTACATTTTGCACAGATTGATATTTAAAATGAATCAATAAAATATATTTTTATTAGTTGAAAAATTATACTACCTATTCCTTCGTTACGAATGATATTCTAAATTTTAGAAGAAAATAAGATAATAAAGTTATATAAACTTGTAACCACTTGCAAACTTTCAGGAGATAGGTACGCGAGAGAAATGCTCTTTTTCTAGTTCTTTTTCTCCTCGCGCTGCTCTTTTCTTTAATGTACTTTATTTTTTTACGTCTTCTTGCTTTCAAACTTTTTCTCTTCTATGGAATCATTTTTCTTTTCTTACTTATTCAAACTATTCTCGTCAATATCTTCATGACTCCTTTTTACTTTCGTCCCTCGTACTTTTCTTGACTTTCGTTCAGTTTTATTTTCTTTGCCGGATTGATCAGGGTTTCAAGGACAAATATTTTTGACACCAAAGGTAACTAGAAAAATTGTGCAGGTAAAATAGTTTTTAATTTAGCGATCCATCTATTATGAGTATTTAAAAATGCAACTACCTACCACGCATTATCTTTTACTACGTATTGGCGCGTAAGTATTAGACTTTTAGTACCCAAAGCGTTAAAACTACATAAATTATGAATACAAGAGCTATGAAAATTTATTAATCTTGCATTTTCTTATTATGCGATTTAATTCTTTAAGAAAAAAGAACATCTCTTAAACACTGTTCAAAAAATTTTCCATATACCTAAATCAATATATTTCCATTTATACTATTGCTCATACATATTAAATTACCCAATATTAAACTTTACCATAAAATCCTTTTCGTGTATTAAAGCTCTTGTAAAATACAAAATTAAAAACCAAAACCTTCGCACCGCGAAGCTACATACATAACACATCAGAGCCGCACTCTCCCGCCGTCACGTCGCCCGCTCGTAAAGGCCGGGCCGGCCTCATGTCTTTTCTCTCCCTCGCTCTTTATACTTACCTACATACACTTCGCAAAACCTACGAGCGCAAAAGTGCGCGCGGCGAGGCGCGAGGTGGAGGCCACAATGGCAGCGTACTTTTGCCACGGCCGGTACCTGGAAAACAAGCCGCGCGGTTTTACGAGCTCGTGAAGCTCCAAGCGGCTCATGCCGCCGTCCCTTTTTCTCTATATACTTACTTTTTTTCGGACAAGGCGGCGTGTGTGGATGGATGGAAGTGGAAAATTCTGGCTTTGTAGTTTGATTGAAGTTGCGAGTCGCAGGTATAAGGTAGGTAGATATGATGCTGTGGTTTCTGAGTTAATGGAAGCGCGGTGTGTATAAAATTTTATAGTGTCTGAATATATTTATTTGTTAATTTTGTACAATGTTTTTGAGTTTTGATAAGTAGTGAGTATATGCGTATAGTTAAGTATTTATTTAAATTTTATGGGATATGAGACAATTTGAAATGTTATAAATATATACAGCAACTCATAGGCGCTATGCTATAAGTACATAAAAGTAGATACATGACAAACATGGTAAGACATTTCATGTCCAAATGAAAACTTCGACAATATTACTTTTCTCATAATTGAAATTGAAATTTATAATTGTATTACTATAATTTAATAAAATATCTATTAGATTTACATTTGAAAATAGAATCTTTAAGAAAAATAAATACTGTCTTAAGACAAATATAAAAATTAATAAATTATAACTTTTTTTAAAAACATGATCACAGTTCTATTTAAACGTGAATTATAAAAATAAATGCGTAGCGGAAGTTTCCTCGAGAATTTCTCCGAAATTTTCCTCCCACTCTCCCATTTCTTCCGCCTAAGAGCGTGATATATATTACGGTAGATTATTCCTGAACGCTTCCGGAACTCTATGGCATTTATCGTAAATCGAGTAAAAATAATGCGTGTAGGTAGCTAGGTGTACCCATTGTTTCAAATGCGTGTTTACTAGAAGTTATTTGTTCGTTCATTCCAAAGAAGTTATGCTCAAAAATTTTCTACTTTCATCACAGATATTTTAAGAAGTCGCCGGCTATCTTGAGAGTCTCTTAATTCTTCAGATTTATCCACTTCAGGAATTTCTAAAATTTCATTTCATTTGTAAGAGCGCTCAATTATAGAAAAAAAAAATATTTTTATGTGTGAAGTTATCATTTTCTTTTTTTATTTTTATAAGTGTGTTGTAAAAAAATCACTTTCTGCACGTGAGTCATAACAGTCTATTGAAAAGTTGAGTCACATTTATGTTATAATATAGTAATATAACTCACCTATTTGTAAAGCATTTTAGTAAAGTAAATTTTAACAGATTAATTATAAAAATTGAATCTTTTAATAAAATTCTCATATTAAAAAGTGATATTTATTTTTATTGAATTGTAAAAATTTAAAAGCAAATTAAAATATTTAAATAGAATAATTAATGTACAATTTGTAACAATTAAATATTTATACATTTCTCAAGAAAACAGTTTCAATTTGAATCGGAGCTTTAGGTGTTTACACCGCAAACGAGGAAAATTTTTTGAAAACCAGATATTCACTGGCATTTCATAAAAAAAAAATTGTTTCTTCGTCTTTCATCATCGCAACTTTCAACCTATCAAAAAAGAACCCTTTTTCTAAAAATTCTCTCAAACTTCGAAACAAACCGGTTCTCGCAGAAAACTCCCCGAATTATACATTACAACAACCACACCAACATCCACACGTCCCCATTACGTCAGAGCACACACACACACCACCTCTACATCTCTCCCAAAAAACACCATCACCTCTTTTCTCTCCACCCGCGCAGCAGCAGCAGCAGCATTACTTACCAGAGCTCTCCGGGCTCGTCGAGAGAGTGAAGCAACAACCCCGTTCGCGCTCCAAGATATTTCGAGACCGCGGCGGCGGAGCACGCTATATACCCGCACCACCGCCTGCACCTCCTTCCTCTCTTTCTCCGTCCCGGAGCAGAGAGAGAGAGAGAGCGCCGCGCTGCTGCCGGCATCAGGCAGCTACTACTGCCGCTCGCGCGCAGCTCCTCAGTCACGCTCGACACGCCGCCGTGGGAGGATCGCGCGCGCGCGTCTATATACGAATACACGCATTTATACATATATACACATATATATATATATATACAGGCTGCAGAGTAGTAACGCTCTCGCCGACGCAGAAAACGCTACCGTACGTGGTTTATATATATATAATATAAACGCATACAGGAGGATATATAATCACTGTCAAACCGGCTGTGTGGTTTTTTTTTCTTATCGTATAATAGTGCGTAAATATACGTGTGTGTGTGTGTGGAGATATTGTCCCCCTGCGCGTGAATACTTACCAATCGAGAGCGTCGGCGGCGGCAGCTGCGGCGCCACCCCCGCGACGACGCTCCCGGCGGTTTTCGCGAGAGAGACAGAGAGAGATAGAGCGCGAAGGAATGCCTCTTCCCGTGGCCTTGGGGGATATAGCAAGGGGAGAGAGAGAGAGATTTTTGCCGCGTAGCTTTCGAGAAAGGATGAGGCGCGCATATAAGCATTGTGTTGTAGAGTATAATATAGGTACCTGCTCCTCGCCGCCGGCGCCAAGTGCCGTACGTGTATGTGTGTGATGCTCCCAGAGAGCCGGTGTGTGTACATATCGTATACATACGCGTGAGAGAGTTTATTTACGTTACGGTAGGCTGACGAGTGTAGTTTTGACGAGAGCCGATGCTATATTAGTAAGGTGTGTGCCTGATGTGTTATCGCGAACACATGTTTCGCGGGGACCTCGCGGCCTTCGGATCTCGCCGTGAGAGAGAGCAAACGGAGCGACGATAATTCGAACGAAAAATATCCCCCACTTCCCACTCACACACACACACACATATAAGTAGAGAAAAAAACCGCACAGCCGGCCGCGTATGCGCGACGTTTATACTTACACATACACATCAGTGGTGCTTATAATATAAAATAAACGAGTAGATTCGGCGGTACCACCTACCTACATCTGCATTGTAGTTTCGGCCGCAGGCAGGCTCCCGGCGCGTGCACAGTGCAGAAAGAGAGGCGGCCCCCCCGGCGCAGAGGAGAGGATTTTTGTGGACGGACGAGTGAGGAGAAGAGAAGAGACCGAGAGCGAGCTTTCGTTGGATTCCTTTTGTCGTGAGTACTTACCTATATATACGCCTTTACCTGTATGTATATGCGATGCGTTTTCGAGGTGGGAGGGGTTTGGTGAGGTGAGGTGATTAATTCGGGAGGGAGAGGGTGGTTTATGGCTTTTGTTTGTAAGGAGGGAAAGAGAGAGAGGTTTTGGGCAGGAAAGAGATAAGGAAAGGGTTTGAATTGTGCGTGTGTGTTGAATGCTTGCGAGAAAAAAATGCAGAAAAGGGGTTTTAGCGTTGGGAATGGAGTGTGTTTTTACTAATACCTCTAAGATAAGTAAATAGATAGATAATTATTATTTAAGATTGTATTTGTTTAAAGAAACGGTTTTATTATAAGTGAAATTTCACATACGAATTCCTGGCTGCAGTCGTATAGCTATAAAGCTGCGCCGCATTATTTTTACAACTCGGTGCAATTTAGAGCTTTGGCTCGATTTCAATTTTCCGGTTTGACTTTCTCAAAAGCCTCCGAGGCGAGAGAAAGAGAGAGAGAAAAAAGGGGCTGAATTTGTATAAATTTAAACAGCTGTTTTTGGCACTTTCACTTATTGCGCCGAGCAAGAGGTCAGCAGCGCGCGACGCATACAATGTTTCCGAGATTATTTTTATCATCGTCCTATAACATGAGAAGTCTCTCGCGGCGCGCCATAAAAGTCGCGGCGTTTAAAGCACCGTCAATTCGATAATTCCAGATATATACCTACTGCATTTATATTATACGCACTTATACACGCGCATCTTATCCCCGACCTTCCACAGAATTTCATGTACGAGAAACTTCTCGTAATAATAATAAAATCTACGACGTTTCTGCCAATATTTATACATACGTAAAAAATATCGGCAAATACCTGTGTGCACACGAATGCATTTTCAATTCCGCGTGCGTGCTTGTACTCGACTTTTTCAAAATTTAACTCGCACACATGAGGGAAAGCACATCTCGAAGGTAACACACAAGTCGAAAACGAGCGACGCGAGAGAACATTTACGGGCGCGCGAGCGAAATTTAGTGCGCAGCCCGTGTATAATGTAACGCGCGCGCACGGTCCTATATACATAACGCGCGAAATTTCCCCGCCGAATAATAATAATAATAACGATAATAATGTGGGAAAAAGTACTTTTCACCGCGCTCCGGTCTCATTATTTGCATAATTGCTCGCACTTTTTTTCCGAGCGCGGTATAATATAAGTGTATACCTACGCGCGAAGGGTTGTGTTATACCCGAGGTCTGGCGATTAAATTTAATCTCGTAGGCCGAAGCTATATTCCTTGTAAAAGTATATTATAAGAATAGTTTAAGAAGCTGCCGCGCGCAGCCTTGAGCGTCAATTTTGTTTATTCGCGAATTAAATCTCCTTCCCCCCGGCGGGCGCGCGCGTAACCCACATTAACGCGAAAATCATAAAGATGTCTTGGGGGCATAAACGTCGGGGCTTTTAAAAAACGCGCACCTCGCCTTGAGGGGGACAACCATTGCCGTTCTTAATAGCTATGTCACGATAAAAATCCAACAACTCGAAGAAACGCTATTATACCAAAATAATTCACCCATATTCGTACAGCTGTATACGACCATAACAATTTATTCACAACTTTTATAAATAAGGAAAAACTTGGGCTTGGTAAACACCCAACACCTCCTCGCGGAATTTCCATATACGGATGGAAAATTAATTTTGAAACCATGTCGCTGCTGCTGCTGCTGCTGCTTCATCGCGTGATGCGCACTTTCGTAGCGGCGCGATTAGACCGGCTGCTGCTGCGTGCCTCTTTATTTTTACCTTTTCGCGGGGTAATACGACACCCGTACTCTTTAAATAAGGTGCGCATTGGCCGATTCAAGGACAAGAATGTCTCTCCTCCTTTTCTCGACGGCCCCGGCACGAACGCACACGCGAGACATGAGGAGAGTGTGTGTGAGATGCGTTTTGCAGGAGAGAGGGAGAGAGATAGGCTGAGGGTTCTGTTTTATCGACTCGTCGTGCCGGAGGTTTGGAAGTTTCGGTAGATTTTGCGGTGGTGTAAGGGTTAGTTTGTTTTTTATATGGGGGTTGAAGAATATCTTCGTGAAATATAACGAGGAAAAAGTGTTGTTATGCCGCTTTACAACTAATGAATAATAGGTTTTTTACATTTGAAGGATTACATCCATTAGATATGTTAAAAATAAAAAGTAAATTTTCAATTATATGAAACAACAACAAAAAGCTTTGAAAATTAGACATACAAAGCACATTCGGCGTTATTATTGATAATTCCATAAAGATCTGTTTACTTATAAAATATTTTCGTGTTCTAGTTTTGCATAAAATAAATAACTTATTAATCACTTTTATTTGCAACAAAACATCAAGAGATTCAAATTGCTTAATTTTTACAAAATTAACTTTCAATACCACAATTATATATCTCATTACCACGCTAAACCATATTGGCCTCTTCCACCCCAACCAATCAAATCGAAATATCAAACAGGACAATTCCAATACCAATATATATCTATACACATGACTCTCCTCAAACTTCATTACCTCCCCGTTTCATCTTCCCTGTCCCTCATCGCATCTACATATAATCATCCTGGAAAAATAACGCAAGTGATGTGTCCTCCCCCCGAATAATTAATATTTCCAATCGGGCGCCAGGACGCGATCGATACGCGTGTCGTCGTCGCAGCAACCTTGTCGCACCCTTGAAAACTTCTCTCCTCCTCTATATCTCGAGGGAGTCGCGCGCGCATCGATTCCGGGGAGAGAGAGAGAAATATTTTTACGACGCAGGGAGACGAGTCGCCGGTATTCGCGGCATGCAGCTGGGACTTTATGACAAAAAAATATATATAAAGTGTAGCCTGGTGGAGAGAGGAAAATTGGAAGCTGCGGTGTATATAGGAGTGTCAAACGCGCCGTTGTTGTCCTTAGTGTACGTGTTCTAAGGAGGATGTTTTGGATAGCCGGAGGTGAAGAATGGCTGTGATGGGGAATTCAATTTTGAGGGTGAAGTGGTGTGACACGTTTAGTTGTAATGGTAATTAGATGGGTTATTTTGACAGATTTATATGGAAGAATTGAATAGAATGGGTCTGAAGTTTGCACCGTTGGAATGCAAAGAAATCATTTTGTACGACTGATTAAAGTTATTAAACAATGGACATGTTATCTAAAACTTTTGATATAAAGTTATTTTAAACTATAACACACTAAATCTACACGTGAAATTAATATTATTTGATATAAACGTGAAATGAAATGAATTTTTTTTATTTCGTTGCACTCTAACGTTGGAAACTTCAGACTCATTGAATGAAGCCAATCTACGTTTTAAAACGGTTCTTATTTTAGTCCTGTATTATAATAATGAATTTCACTAAATATTTTAATATTTTATATTTGATATCACATAACTCATAATTAATTCTTTAACTCTGACGCAAACGAATTACTAATTTTATGACCATCCTCATTAAAAGGCACGAACTACAATCTCGAAATTTTAAACACCCAGGAGAACCGAACCATTCCAAAACATCTGAAAAGTTCACAATTTTCAATTTTGTTTTGAAATACACACAGACCTCCTAACTTACTCATTATCCGCGTCATGACAATTCACCACCACCCTAAGTTCTTGATCATACACCATTTCACCTCACGCAAACTCATGCCTCATTATTAAAAAGACAATGACGTCAACTACGCAGCGACGAGACCTTTAACGGGAACAAATTCGCCGCTGCTGCTTTGGCATTGTTTGTTTACGCGCGCGCGCACGAGTTGTGGCTTCTCTATTGTCAGGGGGGGCAGCCCCACACATGTACATACGCTTCATAAGTCTTTGTTTCGGTAAGTGCTTTTTAAACAACGTAAACATACGCGTATAGATATACTTTTCGGTGTAAACACTTTTATGTGTGTGTATATGTATATACGAAAATGCAAACGCAGCAGTTCGTTTTACGCTAATTTTAACGAATAACGGTGCGCACTGTTTGCGGATTCGAGCGTAATGGATGCGCCATACGGTTTATCGTTACATCTCTCATTAAACCTCGTGCGCAGTGTGTGTTTTGGACGGGAATCGTTATGTGCGTGGCGAAATTGAAAATTTCAACTCAACGGTTGCGTTAATTAAAAATAGAGTGAATATATTAATGCTACCGTATACACACCGTCGTTCTTGTAATTCGAGGAAAATCCATTACCAAAAAAAGGTGGTATTATTAGAACCCCAAGCCGTTTTCTTCGAATATCGCATATGACTCCATTCATCCACTCGGTTCAATCAAGTGAAAAAAAAGAGAGGGACGCATAAGAGCGATGAAGAAGCCCAGACTGTTTATATTGTGCGGCGCGCACACGCACACACCTTTTACGCGTCGGGCAATGCATTAGCTTTTTTCATGCAAATTGAGTTTTTACGAAGAGCCATTATATGGGGAGGACGTGTTAAAAAACATGAAGTTCGTAGAGAGACAGAGAGAGAGGAAGATTGGATTACAGTATTGTATTTTATCGGACCTGTCTTTACAATCGCAAGTGCTTCGATTAATATTAATAGGGGGGCTTCCTTTTACGCGCGTGATTTGAATTTCATACTTTTAAAGGTATATATACGGAGTGTGTATGCGAAAATAGGTTAATTATCGTTTATAATAGAAGTGTTACGTAAAAAGCATTGAAATTTGAATTAAAATGGGATGGCAGTTAAGGCTTGAAAAGAGATACCATTTTGAGGTTCGATAAATCTCTTATAGCTGTAATAAATAACGCACACATAATGATTTCCATTGGAATAGCTAATCATTTCCTTAAAATGTACTATTTTATAAATAACCCAAAGGTTATTTAAGGAAACAGTATGTGTAATATGTTTTTGTCTGCGCAGCAAGTAAATATTGTCTGTTACTACTGATCAATGATATATAGGAATAACGAACTTTATTGAAATTTCCTAGAATTCATTATAGAATTCCTTCATTATAAAATTCAATCAAGTCTTTTTTTATTAAATTTAATATTTGTCCTTTTTGCAGAAAGTTATTCTTAAATAATATTTACACAAAGATTACAATTAATTACACAAAGATATTTGAAAAAGCTTATCTATAATTTACCTACAACAACAACAACAACAAAACACACACAATGTAAACATCATCAATAATAAAAAATCTTTCATCTTTTCTAATCAATCATTCCCTCTATGCATCCCTCCCATTTTCATCCCAAAAAACTCCCACGAATCTTCAAAACCACTCCATATACCAACACATCCACCTCGCACATGCGTGTGCGCGCGCGCCTCCTCGACTCCTTACCCGCAGACGGTGGCATTGATTTCCTCCTCTCTCTCTCCACGCAGACGCGCCTGCGACCCTCTCGTGGCAGCCAACGTCGTCGTCGTCGTCATTCCTCCGTCTGATTCGCCTTGCGCGATAAGACCGTACTCTCGCGAGCAAGTAGTAGACTCCTGGTGAGGAGGAGGAGGGAAAGGTCGACGCTTGGACAAGGAGGAGATGCGCACGGGTTTTAGGGTCTATGTGTGTGTGGGTGATGGTTGGAGCGATAGGAGAGAGAGTTTTGAGGTTTAGCGAAGAGGAAAGTGTCGGTGGATTGTTGCGGGTTGTTGGGGATGGGAGATGATGGTGTTGTTGACGGGCCCGATGTGTTTCTCTTGATTGGACGTAGATTCTTTCGGCTGATTTTGTCGTGGTCGCCGGGAAGTTTGGGGAGAACGTAGAAAGATGAAGTTTCAGGATAAGTATATATACTGAGGAAATGATTATTATGTCCGAAGGATCGTGGAGGAAATGATATTTAATATAAAAAAATTTGCTGACAGAATCTATTTTAGAGAAAAGATTCAGTGTTGTTGGAATATGATGGTTACTTAAAAAGTTTTATAAAGTAGTACAACTGTTAGTGCTTGTAATCCTTTCCTTCAAGTATAGAATCAATTAGAACATCGGACAAAGGTCAGTTGGCTCATGAGACTCTTTCGAATGTATAAATCCTTTACAAGACGAATTGATACAAGGCAGGCTCAATCATCAGCATTATCGATAAACGTAAACATCTTTGTAATCTCGAATTGATATACTTTGCCATGCAGTGTATGTACAATATTATGTATCAATTAAATTCAATTTACCTTTTTTATCAGTCACTGATCAGTCAGCGTACAATCAGAATTGAGTAATTAAAGTATGCCAGTGTGTGTCATGACTCTTGATGCGAGTTGCTACTGTTTTCCTTGCCATGATTAAATTTTTAAACATGCGTCCTATTATTAACTATACTTCAATTAGTAATCCTCCAATAATGAATTAATATTTTTTATTGACCTAATGATTATGCAGTATTATATTTTTAAAGTTTCTCACGTCACGTTCTTGTAGGCTTCTTTTGTAACATCTTAAAATGGACGTATCATGACTCACTTAAAAATAAATGTGACACAGTTGCATAATATTGTAAATACACGCATCGTTTATATTTAAAGTCTATGAAAAAGGAAACGTGACGAATCACAACAACACGTACCGATCCAAATAAATATTTTTCTACAACAGCTTTTTAATAACTTTCTGCATGCGTCATTACTATATTCTCAATCCTAGCCATAACCAAACAACAACCGCAATTTTTCCAAAACCAATTAGCCTTCCAAACAAATTTTCACTCAGCCGCGCGCGCCAACACCGTAAACTCTCATTTATCTTTCCTTCTCTCCCTTTACCCTTGCGAGTTGCAGATAACTTCCAGCTACCCGCGCGTCTACTGTACAAGAATAGAACAAATCCGAAGAAACCGAAGCTCATGCATATTCATATACCCGCCAACACCTTATCCTCCCCGGAAGAAGCTCAACTAACCCTTTCTCTCTCTCCTATCCTTCTAATTAAATCAAAACCGTTTAATTATCACGAGTACGCCCGCATTTCTTATACTTACGCACACAGTCGCGTATTAAAAAAAAGCGCAGGCGCCGCGGGAAAAATGGAGCCGTGCGAGATATACGCGCTGGCTCGATAAAGCTGTATACGTGTGTGCGGAGGTATCGGGGTATGTAGGATTCGCGCGCAGAGAGAGATGAGATGAGAATGCTGATAAGAGAAAGAGTGTCGATGCGTTATTAATGGGGAGTCCCGGTCGCTGTCTCTTGCTGCGGAATTTGCTAATTAAAAAGTTTCCGCGGTATAAGGCACTTTGTGTGCGCTTTGATGATGTTTATGGGAGTAGCTGCTTGGGGTTTTTTACGTATAAAGTTTATAGTTTAGTGACGTTCTTAATTTCGTACAGAGTTGTGGTCAAAATTGAATTCACTTTACTTGGTTTAAAAATATTACGTTTTTTTAGTCGTGTATATTGTCCACAAATGGCATAGGACAAGTGAAGTAATTGATTAATTAAGTTCTGAACTGTAAAGTTTTTCTGTACACCTCCATGTTATGAAAAAGTACAATTGTGTATGTGTCGGTGTTTAATGCTCTCGTTCAACCGGAGCTTCTATAACAGCATCGCACTCTGAAAAGTTATAATGAGTTTAACCTGAAGTACTGGCACTGAGCAGTGTTTGAGGGCTGTTCCTCGTAAAAAAAAAGATTAAAAAAGTGGTAGAGGCTTCAATTATTGTGCATACCTATCTAGCTCAGCGTAATTTTCTAAAGTACTCGGTATTCTTGGACAACATCAGGGATTTATTTATACAGATTAATATTATGAATAAATAACGAACACATTGAACAGTTTTGCTACAAAGTTCAAGAATCATTGAAAAGTTGGAATGTTAGTGAACGCATAAATTACCTTATACTTCTATTATCTTTAAAATTCTTTTATAACCTTAATTGCAAGTACTTTTATATCGCAGATCATCATATTTCCTGTTTTCTTAAGAAAAAAGAAATAAGCATTGTTTCATATAGACCAAATGACCTTACCTCAACCAAACTCTCTTTTGCATGCACCTTTCCTCTCTCCCACGGCAACAAGCTCGGGCTCGCGCGCGTCAATCAAATTAGCGCGCGTCGTCAAATCCCGTCACAACATTACCCCCAGCCAACACGCGGAAGGCAAAAACAGGCGCGAAGCTCTAGCAAGACTATGACTTGCCCGTCGTCGTTACGTCCACTCTCGAACATAACGACAACGACAACGACTCGTCTTACCTACACAGAGCGATGACGGACGTGAATCCGAAATGCGGAGCACGAGTTTTCAGCGCTTGCTCGCTCGCTCGGAGGTAACAACCGTTTCGACCTTGGCTGGCACTTTTTCTGGTTTCACCGCGCGGCGAGTGTATAGTCGTCGTCGCGCAAATTCCCGAGGTATATACTACACATGCCGCAGGCACACAGACACAATGCGCGGTTACGTCCCCACGAGCGAGCGAGAAAATTAAGGTCACTTTCGCTACTCGCGAGACAGCCGTGTGGATCTTTTGTCGGTGCATATTATATACTAGGTGGTTTGCGCGTTGTGGTGTATTATGGAGAAGGTTGGATGATGATGCTTCCGTTAGCCGGGTGGTGGAAGTGCTGCGGCGGATGTTGGGGTTTGAATGTAGTGGTGGTTGTAGGTCGAAGGTGGTAGATATGCGCAGGCTTTGGATGGTGAAAAGGGACAATTTGGTTAAGAAACGTGATAGAAGGTGAAAGATTAAGGTATATTTCCTGGGGTGGAGTAAAGATCTGTCTAGATGTATCTGACGTGTATGATTAAAGTCGCATTTGTATTTTTTTTTAGGGGTTTTAGTATTTAGACAAGATATTGTTTTATCAATCAATTTTAAAATTATATGTAGGCTAAATAAATTACGATCCAGATTCTGTTTGATTAATATATCCAAACTAGGGCTGCACGAGAACAAGACAATATTATTATTATTATTATTATTATTATTATTATTATTATTTCTGTAATTATTGCCTCGCTCTTATAAATTTTTGAAAATTTATCTCTTGTCGTGGTCTTGTCAGTCAATATGAAAAGTATTATTGTCTTGTCTTGAAATTCTTGATCATATGGGTTTTACGCAGATGTGCGACAAAAACCGTCGATTATATAAAAAAGTCTTAAACCTAGATAATTGGGACACACGAGATCCACGCAAAAAGGGAGTTACGTAGACGTTTGACAATAAGCGATTCAATTATTTACAAAATTATTAAACTCAAGTAGCCGGAGGATCTGCGGTTCATGAGGAAGGCGCAGACGTAAAATAGTAAGTAAGTCGGTTATTTAAAAAAGTCTTAAACCCAAATAGTAGGGAGAGGCAAGATCAACGTAGATGAAAAAGGAACGTTTAAGTGAAATAGTAATCGAGTTCACTATTTAAAAAAAGAGATGTCTTGAAATTTTAATATAAACAACCGAAAGTTAGGTATGTAACTGAAATTTAATAACAAAATAACTAGAATTAATTTAATATAAAAGTACGTTAAGTTTCATACATAAAAATGTTCTTAAATTTAAGAAACTTTAAAGCTACAAATTTTGTGTATTTTAAGAATAATTTAGCTGAACGAAATTAAATATATAAATATACTAGGTTTAATACAAAAACAATAAAATTTCGACACAAGTATAAATAAATGCCAAATCTGAAATTGAATTTTTTCCGCCATATATGTGCTGCCGACCAGAGCCTAGTTCGCTCGCTGCCGCTAGGCGGCGCACCTCCTCCCTGTAGCCTCACGTATCTAAT
This sequence comes from Torymus auratus, assembly GCA_900474315.1. NCBI lineage: Eukaryota > Metazoa > Arthropoda > Insecta > Hymenoptera > Torymidae > Torymus > Torymus auratus. The sequence continues at coordinate 55,628 of UXGD01000222.1, read as the reverse complement.
TAAGTTGGCCTGAGGGGATATAGGAGCGCGGCACACATCCCATCAGTAAATGGTTAAACAAATAAAAATGGTAGATGGTAAATGAAACAATGGTAAATGGTAAATGGTAACTACCGAAGTTTATTGAGTTAACAAAGGCGCCTTTGTATGCTTGTTAAATAATTCTTTTTATTTAATTAGTTATTATGATTATTTCGATAAATTACGATTAGAAAATATTAAGTTATTTTCAAATTTGTATTTGTATCGATTATTGTCTTGAATATTGAGGAAACGCAATACAATATGAAGATTAATCTTGCTATATCGTGCAGCTTTAAAATTTCCATATTGTAGCACCAGATTCGCTACGTTTGCGTTGCCGATCCACAGCGCCAGGTATCAATGATGTGTTCCCTTAGCGTAGCTTCAAATCGAAAGATCGTTCTTGGTAATACATCACAGTCTTAAATTAGAAAAGGGTTGAATTTACGAAAGTTTTCTTAAAGGGATCATCTTCATGGAATCTTGGAAAACCTTTTTACACTCATAAATAAACGCCAGGATAAACTCAGAAGTATAAATCCGACATAAAACCAAACTGAAAAAAGGAAACATCTTGCGTACTTACGAGATCATATAAAATTCAACATGTCTGTAATATAAATGAATGTCGAATAAATCCCTTTAAGAAGCAAACTGAAAACCACGTTACTTCCTTTAATACCTCAAATAAGAGAAACTTAATAAATGGAGTTCAACGAATTCTTCCAAGCAAACATATACTGCACGCGAAATCTCTGATTCCATTACGCGTAATCCACGTCCAGACTATTCAATCATCCTCAACGCGATGGCACTTTCATTTCGCGCGTGGCACGTAGCTTCCGTCCGAATATAAGCAACCCGTCCGAAAGAGATCGATTGACCAATTTGCTTCCCGGATTTCTTCGGTCACACCCCGGCGCTATCCTTATCTCGCGGACTAAATTATTGAACTCTTTGAGAATGAGATGTGAATAGGCCAAATGGGTCACTCGATTCGCGATCATATATTGTCATTTAGCAACTCAATGAAAAAGGTATAGCTTTAATCCGAGAACACACACTGTTACGTTAACAACTATACATCTTTGTAACACTTTTCATACAATGAAAGATGAATCAACATAAATTTATGCACCTTGACAAGCCTCGAAGCTTAATCAACGCTTACTTACAACTAAAGAAGAAAGTCTCCAAGCTTACGCGTATAAACTTTCACGAATACACACAAATCTCACAAAGGCCATCTCCCTGTGTGGAAAAAGAGAAAACCTCTCCGCTCATTTTTCACGCCTGACCTTAACCTCAAAGACGGCACATCCGCGCACGCATGTGTGCACCGCGCGCAACCGCAATCATTAAAACGCGAAGAAAAGGGCGCTGCATACATAAAAATATGCATTTCTCCCCTCTCCCCTCGTACACGCGCCGACGATGACGTCAACGACACGGTGAGGAGAGAGGAAGCCCTTTAGACCCTTTCGCGTTCCTCTCCTCACCTCGCCTCTCTCTCTGTCTCTATCCTCCATATATATACGAGGCGCGCGCACGCGAGACTCGTGCGTGCGCATCAGCTCGTGAGAACGTTTCGCGTAGGATGCGCTGCTGCTTTGAGGGAACGTACGCGCACATTTTTTGCATATCTTTGAGCCGCGCGCGCGACCTTGCGGCCTTTGCCTTGCTTACGCCGCGTGCTGCGCGAGTAATTAAGGTTTCTCACCTGCTGGTGTTACGGGGACGGAGAGCTGCGGGGGAGTTTTAATTGTGGAGCCAGGTGGAAGTCGAGTATATATAGTCGGAGTTTGGTTGTGATCAGGTGGTTTTTTATTCAAGGTGAAAGACGTTGGCGCTATAGGAACTTTAACGTTAAGCAGTACTATGAAGTTAACTAATGGTTTTGGGGAAAAGTATTCAAATATTATGAAGATTTAGCGCTTTTAGAAAAAGTATGGTACTAATAAATGGTATAAAAATGTTTTATCGACCATACGCGGTAGAAAAGCCAGATTCTTTCCCAGAAGTAAGACAGAAATCAAGTCTTTATGGTTCGAGCAAGTTTACAACCCATTTACAATGGGCCCTTACACGTTTTCCATTGAATAAACCATTGCTAATTTACATTGTACAGCAATTTAGGCAAGACGAAAGAACAAATGGACGTACATCAAGTGAACCTGAAACCAGTTGAGCTTGGAATCGCAGGTATTTACTTCGAATATTGAAATCACGCGACACACGTGCCCGACCGAAAAAAAACAGCGAAAGAGCAGAGAACACGGGGGGCAAGAACCCGCACACGCCAAAAACTGAGCAAAGTGCGCGCAGGCAGGAAGAATGAAAGAACGAAAGAAAGCGAACCCCGAAAAGAAAGAGAGAAGATGAGCAAAGCGTGCAGGGAAAGTACGCGAGAGTGAGAGGAGAGAAAGATACTGCGCGTTCCCCGTAGAGAGAGAGAGAGAAGGGGCAGGAACGTGAGAGAAATTTACAAAGGCTCGAAAAGGAGGATAAAGTACGGACGACAAAGAGCACACGCGAAGACGCGCGCGAGGGAAGAAAGGATGAGAGAGCCAGGAGAGAGATAAAGGGATCTTCTCTCCTCTCTCTGAAGAAGGGACATGCGCCGACGACGACGACGACGACGTCAATTCACGTTTATACTTGGCCTTTTGAGAGAGGGCTAGCGCACTCGAGTCTAGCGCCTGGACGCGTAAACACTGCTGGCAATCCAGCTGATTACTCTGCACGCCACTTAGACAGCACAGGAGCTAGACTGTGAGCTCGTTGCTATAGTCTGAATGGGAGCCACGCGTCAATGAGGTTTTCATGCAAGCGCTGCGTGTTTTTTTTCTCTTCTCCTTTCTCTACTTTTTTCGCCTGCCGAGTGGATTTTACCCGGAGATTTTCTGATTGGGTGTCGGGTATTGGCAGGTATACATATGACGGGTTTGAATGAGGACTCGTAGAGAGAAGCGCACACGAGAGATGGAATTAATTTTGAATCAAATGAAGAAGAGGCTGAGGGGGAAAAGGATTTTCAGATTCAAGTTGTTTGCCATTAGGAGGTCTTTTGTGAAGGTGTTGGTTGGCTTGATTTTACGCTAATTAGGTGCATGACGTGTCAGGCGAATCCTTTGGCAGGCATTGTGTAATAAGTGTGCGCTACTCTGATGACTAAATGACCAGTTGAATTCAGGTATGAAAATTCAGTGACGTCCAAAAGCATGAAACGCCGGCCACCTTGACACGGAAACAAGTGACAAACATCGCCTTATGCAGTATGGTGTTGATACTCATCTAAATATCGCTGCTGGTGCTGCTGCTGATGATATGGTTTAAAATAACAGGAACACTTCCTTACTGGGGTGGCTGCGTTCAAGCATGTTACAATGGTATCCTTAAATGGAGCGCATTCATCTGCAGCTATTGAAGGAGGTGTGACTAACACGCGCGAAATATAGGTACACTTGGTAACTGGAGTCCTCGATTAAATCTATCCTAATTGCGTACTACAGAATAGTAATGAGATTTTCGTCGAGAAATTTAGATGGTAGAAAAACAAGGATATCAGTGTCAGTTAGTATATTTTAAGAGTACGAACATGAATGATGAGACATATAGTTGCAACATAATCCCGATTTCCATCCGTAACAATTATAGTCAAAATAAACAATGTACAATGATGAATATACATAACGTCGGATTTACATAATTACGAATTAATAGAGTAAAGTTTGATTTTTATATGTAGAGCAGAAATGCTAATGGGGCCCGCGGGGGTCAGTGCACTTCCGAACGAAAAAAAAGAAGAAGAAAAATTTAACGCTTCGTACCCACGGTAATTACAAATTCCCATGAAATATTAAAGGAATTTCGGGCCGATTTATCACGTCGGCGTGATCTTTTTCACGAAATAATAAAATATCGCGATTAGCGATCTACTGTTAGCTCTTATCCGTTGCATCTTTCTCTCCCTCTCTCTCCGCATCCAGTAGTAGTAGTAGTGAGCGTACATGTACACACGTTTACGGTGTCGGTCGATACCTCGAGGCTATTGCAAATATCTATTCGGAAGAGTGCATGGGTATATTATTAAACTATCGCTTGCTATCGGTACGGTTGGATCTTGACGTTGGTTTTACGGTATCCCGAAATGGTTTTCATTTTTCTCTTCATACGTATACTGCACGTCAGGAGATCTGGCTACCAAAATTGGGCATGGGAAAATGGTCGTTTCTCAAAATGAACAAAGTTATTTAATAGCTCCTCGGGGAATCAATACACGTGGGATTATATTGTTCGACAGTTAGGAAAGGAAAATTTGTACTCGACAATTTAGCAATGATCCTATTACTGGCTTTTTTCATCATAAGTATAGGGATCAAAATGGTAAAATTACCAATAGGTTCTTGTAATACACCAGGGAGAAAGTGTAGCTACTACTGTTATATATTTACTATTATACAATAGCTGCTACAATAAATGATATAGCCTCAGGTTCAATATTACTGTTCCAACCAAATGACAGTGCATCCTAATGATAATTGCTATTTGTCTATAAATATTTAGCTATTTGACTCTGGACATCTTATCAATCCCCTTTTCTTTATTCAATACCTCCACAACATTAACCCTATCATCAGCATCCACAACGTCTTCAATCAAAAAGAATTTTCCGAAACAAACGACATCATCTTAATGTCCCCATCCCGTACGATCATTATATTTCAACTTACCCTCTCTTCTCCCAACAATTCCCAACAATCGTCAAATAACGATGTATATACCGTTACCCGAAACCACTTGGAAACTTCAAATTCCTCCGGCCCCATCGTTCTACCCTTTCACCCTCCTCCTCCTTTTCGATCCATCCTCTGGCATCACCCCTCCTGTCACTCATCAACTTGTAACAAATGAAAAGCAGCAGTTACATCTCCCTCCTATTCCTCGCGTAATCCCCGCGCATACTCCCGTCCATCAGCTCACTCTCACTTCGCTATATACGACCCCCGCGCGCATCGAAAATTCAAGTTCGCTCTCCCGCTCGCGATAATACTGCACGGGCTGAAAACGTCTGTCTGTCTGCCTGCCTGCCCTGCCCCCCACGTGCGCGCACAGGCCGAAACGCACTTTATCGACCTCGCCGCGCGCGCTCACGCATATATATACACATACAAGCGCCTGTATACAGACAGTGTCTGCGTCTTTATATACACGCGCGCGCGCGTGGGAGTTTTTTGTCCGCGTAAATTATGTGTAAGGGCTTAAATTGCTTCCCGCCGTTTTTTATATATATTTCTCTCGTTTTCTTTTTTTTTTTTGTATTTACGGAGGGAACGTGCGCCTTTTCTGTCGCGTTTTGTTCGATGGTTCTGCATTCAGAGCTCGAGTTTTCATTGATATTGTGCTCGCTGGGTGGAAGGAGTGACGACTGCGTTTAAAGAATTTTTCTGCGAGAGATTCTTTTTTTCTTCTTCGTGGTGGTGTATTGTTAGGGCGAGGTTCGCTCGTGCGACTGCGACTCTGTCTCGGTCGCGTTTTCAAGGATAATGCGATTATTTTTCAGTTTTGTGAGAAGCTTGGTAGCAACCTCCGAGGATCTTCGCATTATACCTCGACTGCTCGGTTCTTGAGCTTTTGAGGCGATACAGATACAGGAGTATTGTAGTAAATACATGTATTCATGCCGTCCAATCTGTAAAATTTAAAATTTTAGAACCGAATGTGCTTACATCGAAAATAAATAAAATATAGAAAATCGAAAATTACATCATCGGTTTTTCATCTATAATAAGCTTAAAATCTCAACACCCCCTGTTACACAACACAAACACTCTACAATTAATCTATATTATGTTACAGATTACGTTATCACGCAGAAATATATACGAATATTTCACTCCCAACGACGCGAATAAATCCGCGTTATTAAAAATATAATTTTAACCCGTGCAGGCAGCAGCTTCAGAAATTCCTCTCTCTCTCTCTCTCTCTCTCTCTCCACCGCGCGCGCGCCATTTCCCTCGCGGACTTTCTTAGAAGAAACATTTGGCGCGTTGACGCATGATATGCGTCATCGCGAAACACTTCACTTTCCGCGGCCTGCGTCTCGGAATATAATTATATATTTTTCACTCGGTCCCAGCATATATCAATTAACTCTGTCTAATTTTAATCAGCGCAAATCACCAATTATTATTCCTTGCTTCACGCGTGCGCGCGCGCAACGGTTTTTGAATAGAATTTAATTTAAATTTGTATATATGGGTTGTGTGGACGACAAAGTTCCCGTAACGAGGCGAAGTTTGATTTTTGATTTATGGCTATAATTTTTGGGGTCTAACTTCGCGATGTGTGTCACGTATATTTACATAATAAGAGTATCAATCTTGATAATTTACTGTGAGAGCTATAGTGAACTTTCCACTCTGTATATATATGAACTTATTAAAAATACATTGGCCGTAAATGCAGTTATATATACGACGATACAATCTTTGAAGCCAAAATTGGTATACTTTCTATTTATATACTTTATTTACGGGACGTATCTTTGTAATTTCAGATAACAATTACTTTTAGATCGTATATAATTGAAAATTAACAATTTCCTAGAAAATACTTTTAACATTTTGCATTATATCAACGTGCACTGAACAAACAAGAAAGAGAGCTAATAATACCGATAGTTAAATTGTAACAATTTCGGTTAGAGCAACCCACACGTTGAATGGGCCATAAATAAGCCTGCTATACGGCAATTTTAATCTCGGCTCATTATGACTTACCTTAATTGTTCGATCAATATAATTACGTAAAATTATTATGTAACTTCTAACCAGGCTCCAAGTAAACGACTTGCTTGCTATACATACATACACCGCTGTAATTGAAACGTCGTTAAATTGAATATTTACTTTCTATAGAACGAAGATAAAGTCAGTTTCGCTCGATGATTAAGAGAATGCGGCGCATACACCGACGCCGGCATTCATCTTTTTTGCGCTACTGCATTCTCTCGTGCGACTCTATAATGATCTAATCCTCGCGTAGGAGCTCTGAAATCGCGCTCGCACACGTGGTATCTGCGCGTGCGTAATTTTGAAACAATGATCAAGGATAATGCCTTTTTTTTTAATACTGTCGAAAAATAAACACAGTGAATCCAGAATGCACGTGTCTGAGTCACTGGCGGTTGAATCATCGATGAAACTTGCTGACTTTCCAATGAAAGGTGCATTCACTGACCGCAACCCGATCTTCGCGCTGATATTCAGATATTCGGCGAGTGGGTATTATTATGCGTATGTGCGCGAATTTGCGTTCGAGATTTTTTAATGTCTCGAGGTCGGTTGACCTATTTTTCCTCACGAGTTTAACATTTTATCAAGGTTTTAATGATTATAAGAGTTTAATACGAAAAAGGTATTGAAATACATTGTAGTGTGAATTATTATTGGGATGGTTCTTGCATTTTATATTAAATGCGTAATGTTACAAAATAAAGTTTAGCAATTGTTTTAATGAAATAGGCTACTAATAAAGAAGCATAAAGAAATATAGAAATACTTTCTACATTTCTCTCAAACTACATGATGACCGTGCAATTGAATAAACTTGAAAATTTAAAAAGAAATTAGAAATTTGCTGCGAACATCTTTTTTTATCGCCTAATAACATAGTGCCATTTAGACATACAAGATTTAAATATAATAAGTTGACAATGTACACTCCCAAACTTCCTAGCAAAACACATGATGTGTTTACCAAATCATCATACCACATTTACACGCAATCTATCATAATCATCGAACAAAAGCAACAATAAATATTCCTTAATTTACCCTGTCAACTTCTCACACCACTACAACTACACTCACTCATTCCTACACCCAAAAAAAACGAGACAAACCCCCCAGCCGCAACCACACCCAGCCCTCGCCATCCACCTGCACCCTCCTTATACAAAGACAAAAAAAAGAACCAACAGACAGCGACACTTTCGGGACACTCCTCGGGCCATAAACCACTAGCACTATACCCGGGCGCGCATCACCTGAACGCTCAGCGCGCACGTGTGCAGCGCACATCGACTTTAAAGCCGGCGCCGGGTGAACGAGAGAGAGAGAGAGAGAACGGGAGCCACACCCACGCGCCGGCCGGTCGGCGCGCTGCTATTTCGCGGCCATTACGCGTCGTCGTCGTCGTCTCCTGGGAGGATGGGATGATTTTTTCGGGGTGCGGAGGGTTTGGAAAAGTCGGCGTCTGGTGTGGCTGTCGGAAAGGATGAAGATGGACGGCTGGGGGGTTGAATTATGGGGCGGTTGGTGAATGGAATGTTTCGGTAGTTTGAGTTGAGCGAAAAAGTGTATTTTGTGACATTTTATGTTTACATTTTGTTTTGCTGATAAGACCAACTTGCTTCTATATCTATACAGTGTTTACTGAAAGGCACGGCGTGTCGATAGGGTTCCGGTGAACTGGGCGGGACAGATTGAGAAACGTTTTCGTTCATCCTATAAAGTGTGTACATATATGTTACTGTTTCCACAAGGAATATAGTGGTTCTGCGAAAGAAGTTTGTTATGATTGATAGGGATGTTTTTTTTTGCGATTGGGTCGATAAGAAATGAGCGATAATGCTATGTCTGTCTCTTGAAAATCTCTTTATTTGTAAGACACGATTTTCGATCAATAGTTGCACTGTGTCGACCTGTCAGTTTATACTTTTATTAATACGCACCTTTCGTATCTTTTCACTTTAATAAAAATGAAATGTTATATTTCAATTCATTTCATGACTCGTAGAAATAACATGTTGCCTCGCCGCGCGCATATAACACGCGAACTTTGTTCGCGGCGTTAAAAATGACATAGGACTGTAATTCGGTCACCTACTGTTTGCAACTTTCACTTTTGAATAATTGTGAGGCCAGCTGTAATAGCTCTTTTAAGATCTAATCTACAAACAAAACATCTGTAAGAACTTGCTCCCGTGCTAATAAATTTTCAATTCATTTATTTGCTAAAACACGAAGCTATAAATGCAGCAGCGCGCGTTTGAGAGCAAGACAAATTATTTCATTACGAATGATATTTTGTTATCGTCAGTTTAATTTATTTTTCATTTATTTTGAAAAATTGTCTTGCCAAGACTTAAGTGCTAAGGTAACGTCTCAACTCGATAAGTTAAAGAAGCAATGATAGATTTGCGTGCAAATGAAATCAGTCGTGCGATGTCACAATCCTCTTTCCTTGTAATGAATCTCAAGTTTTTATTTTAAGCCTACATAGACATACTTATTACTTGGCCAACTCGAATCCCACACACTGCACTCCCCCAACTTCAAACCCATCGCAAACAAAAAATACAGAAACGCATCGACCTCGCCGTCCTCCCATTACCTCCCCGCGAAATGACTTATCGTCAATCTCGAAACGCCAAAAAAATGCGCGTAAAACAGGCCCCGAGACTATACCCTCGACCATATACCACCACCATCACACCGTGACTCAGGCTAAAAATCACATGTATATATACGCACGCGCGCGCGCGCAACTCCCCCATAAATCTTTATCGTGACTCAGTCGCGTTAATCTTTATCAGGCTACGGCTCTCTCGCGTTATACGGTTCATTTTATCACACACACACCTCGAGGTGTCCCACTCAAAGAATATTACCATGAATTTCACGGCTACTCCTTCCCACGCTCGCGTTTTTCCTTAAAAACGCGGGTCTTCTCGATCGACGGGGGATTCCTCTTGATTCGTATATATGTGTATATGTTAGTATTAGTCGTAATATATAGTATACGCCGCTATCGCGGGTATACGAGAGGGAACAAAGCGGCGCAGCGCTTCCGGCGTCAACCGCGATAAGATTGCGCCCGGCGTGTGTAGCCTTGTTTTTTCTCTCTCTCTCTGCGCGCGGTGCATGCATTTTAATCTGTTGCGTAAGGGGACCGTAAAACGCGGCACCCACGACTCTCTGTGTGTGTGTGTCAGAGGAGCGGATAGATAGGTTTATGGTGATTGATTTACCGGTGGATTTTTGGTTTTCGAGATGAGGAGCATGTGTATGTGGACTGAGGAATTCGTTTTATATTGGGTGTAAGGGTTTGGCAATAATTATTAATTTGTTGATTGGTGGAATGTATAGTTACTGTTCGGTTGCGTCAGTATAGGTTCTGTGTTTGATTTTATGATTCATAAAAACGGATTCATGTGTATAGAGATTGAGCAAAAAGTAAATAAGAGGCGGCGCGTAGATTGTAATAATTTAATCATAGCTTTTAAACTCAAGTGATGTGTTTTGTAGTAAATAATAGATACACGTTGAATATATACCTTTCCGAGGTAGCCAACGTTGGTTCTTGAAAATACATACATTTATTATACAATTCGATTTATTTTTTTGTGATTGCACGCATTTGTTAAGCAAAGCCAAGTATATATATATACAATATTCAACATAAAATTAACACACCCACGCGGCGATATTCCTCGTTACCTCACCGCGGCGCGTACTTTATTAGGTGAAAACAGCCTCGGCTGTGATCGATCGAGCCGCATTAATATCAAAAGAATGCAAATAATCGAGGAATTACATATTGCCCAATAAGTTACGCATACATACGCACGCGCGAGCTGCTAAGACAATAAATTAGCGATTAAATAAAGGTACGAGCGCACGCGCACGCAACATCTTTATAAATTGCCAATTTAAATTGATTGAAACCGATCGATTTTCATGCGCGCGCGCGTATACTTATACACACAACAAATATTTGCGCCCGCTTTATACAAGAACAGGTTATTTGTAACGCTGCGACTAGCGTGTGTTGTATCCTTTTCCTAGCACCCACAGCGATGTTATTTTTTTTTTGTCTCGCGTCGTTGCGTTATCGCGAAAATTAATTGATTCGCGTTGTAAATAATAAAATTCATTAGGGCTGTAATCGTTCAATCGGGAATTGCAAGCGTAAAACGTCGAGTGACGGTTTTTTCTTCTTCTGAAGTTTCTTTGCCTACCGTCGTTACAAAGACATTAATTGGAGATATATAAGAATATAAAAAAAGAATAATCAACGGCCATTGTCTTCTTTATCAAAGTATAGAAATATTTTGAAATTGTGAGCTACTCGTACGGTTGCCAAAGTGTTAATTAGGGTCATTAAACGTCGCTGCAAAGCGCATAAAAAAAATTCACCACAAATTACCTTGCAAACTCTCAATTAAAGCAATTTTCACATATCTTTAGTTTATCATCTTTGCTATTTCAAGCAAATTCGTTCCACCTCCCCATTACAATTGACAAAACCAGCCCGCTAAAAAATCCCGAAACCCACCATCATCATTGTTTTATTTAGAAAGCTATGAATAATGGAGAAATTGCCCGCGAGACAGGTGACACAGAATATTCTTCCGGGAGCTTTCGCTATTTCTGCTCTCCGCTCTATCCCAGAAACATGTGGGTGCGAGCTTTATTTTTAAGTTGCAAAAGCGGCCGCGCGATTTCTTCTTTGCCAGTAAATTGAAAAGTCGCGACACAATGGTATTTTTGGAGGAGCGGAGTGGTAGCGTAAAAATAGAACGATTTATATATTCGAGTGGAGATCCTCTCTCTCTCGGCGAGGATATAAGTGCAGGTGCGGAGTGCAAAAATATTTGTAGAGAAAATTTCATAATAACCCCCATTTTATATCGCGCTATTAAAAGAGAACCGCGGTTCCGAGAAACTCCAATTTTAGAACGTTAAAAAATCTCTATTTACCCCGCGCCCCGAATGATTAATTATCCACGTGCGCGCATTTAGATTATACCGGGAGCGCATTATAAATATACGCGCGAAACGTTTGAAAAACATGTTGTTGTTCCTACTTGCGCGCGCTATTATTTTTCGGGTGATAGAGAGAGAGCTAGTAAATTCGGTATGTTATACGGACACATTCCAGAAGTGCTCGCATTTTTGCGCGGCTGCATCATATATGCGCGCTTGCGCACGTCGTGTATTTTTAGCCGATGATGAGCGGCAATTAAATCTGCGATTTTCGTATACCTTTCGCGCGGATGACTGACGTTTACTGCTGGAACGTATACGCCCGCGGTCTATTGTTATGTGGCGTCGCTTGTGCTGCAGTGGCGGCTGGTTACTTTTAGCAAATCTCTTTTCGTTACACTCTAAATAGCGTTCGGGAATGCATTTGTCATGCGGAGTACGTAAATAATGATAACCAAGTGAGTTGGTTCGGAAAAATCCCAGTAATATGCGGAATATACTTGACAAATTATTGTGCGCACGAGTTTAGAAATCGGTAAAATACGCTTTTAGTCGAATTATTTTTAAATGAATTTTAAATATCGTGACTGTCAAAATAATGTTTTATTCTGTTTTGCATTGTTTACTTTTGTATTACGAGAAAACACTCGAACTATAATCATCACTTTATTAAAATTGTGCATATACAACGTTAAATTATTCGGATATTTCAATCTTCTAAATCATTTTGTATCAATAAACAATCAAGAACTAAAAATGCATTAAAGAAAAAAAACATTGACATTTCATCCTACGAATACCATCACAGGCAACCCACATCGCGTTCAACCTTGAAACGAAGCAAACCATATCGGCAACCCGGTGACTCCCTTTCGCATCATCGCGATATTATGCCGGCGATTATCGGCCAGCACACTTTTCACGCTCCACGTCGATCGGTGAAAACGCTCCACACGTCGCGACATAGACACATCTCTTCTTGTTGCATTTTGCGCGCCTCCTACGCGCATATAATGGCATTAGGGAGGTTTCCTACGGTTTCTGAGCCGCCTAGATTCTCTCTCACTCTCGCATCGTCGTCGTCTTAAATAGACCGGAAGGACTTCCCAGTGTATTCGAATCGCCGCACGCGATGTCTGCGCTGTTTCTACCGATGCTCGTGACGATTGATCGAGGTTGCTAGGAGTTTCGCGGGTTTCTGTGTGTTATATACGTGCCGCGTACATGTGTATGATGATGATGATGATGATGCTAGCGGTGAGAAAGTGAAGATTCATTAGGATGGAGTGAAATTGGTTCATGCATGTTCATTGGAATTTCGTTTTCTTTAGAGCATCTCGCGATGCTGTTAGGTTTATGACTGTGCGAGTCGATCTAGAAAGTAAAAGTTTTATTATAGTATTTTTACATATAAGTTAAAGTATATTGTAGAAAAAATATTGTACCAGATCAAATGTCAAAATTATGCATCATGGAAGATTTGTATATTAGGACGTAAAAGGAATAACAATATCAAACGTTAATAACGTCCCGAGATTGATACATCAAACAATACTTATAGACACATGGCAATCAAAGCAGCGCAATCAGCCGTTAATATGCGCTGCACTTATCGCTAAACAAACGAAATAATTGCACCGCACACACAACGCCGTATATCGCAGAGTATAAGTATAACCATGCGTCACACAGCGCAAACTACTTATGCGCTCTCTCACACATACACTTGCACTTATAATTCAATCGAAAACGCAAATATCGCTCCGATTCCACTTAATCAAGCCCTAGAAAAAAAAGAGACACCTCGCGCGCTATTGTTCGATTTCTATTGTAATCATCGATTATAGTCACACACGTGTGCGGCCGCCGCTGCGACCCATCGATCATTTTCTCGCGTTACAAAATAGAGCGCGTGTGTTTACCCTGCGATTATTCGCCGACATTCGTATTTACCATGTCGGACATGGCACGCAAAAGGAATACAGTCCACCGCGGCGGCCGTTTTTCGTCGTTCTCGGGAGAGGAGAGCAGGAAAAAAGAAGAAGTAAGAGGTAGAGGTTCACTTAACGGTAATGCAAACATTTCCCCGCGATTCTGGCATCCGTTCAAATTTTCGAGAGTTTCGCGAGGGGAAGAGAGATTACTCGCGGTGAGAGCGAGGCGCGAGGTAGGTATATAGTATCAGAAATAAAGGACGCCGTGGTATTTAAATTGGCTAATTATGGTTTAATTACGGGATTTATTTATACTATTATTTAACTGCTGGTGTCATTTTGTTGAATAAGGTGCTGGCGCGAGAGTAATAGCCTCAGATATATTTTCTGTTAAGTCTGAGGAATTTAGTCTGCGCATGCAGTTTTTAATGATTTTAGAGATGTAAGCATGCAATAAAAGATAGTTGAAAGACTAGATAGCAATCAATTAGGAACGTGAAGTAGCTCCTTTCGAGTGAAACTGCGCGTGCGATGATTGATGCATTACATTTTGATTGGGAACCGCGTGGTATATGAAATTTATTCATCAATCAGGACGACTACGTCAACTCGCCAATAATTATCATTATGTATTTATATAATGCTATATTATTTGCTAAATATAATTTAAAGGTTTCTCTATTGAATAAAATTGTGCGTGATAGTCTAGTTTTATTAGTTGAATCGTAAAAAAGTAAGTACTTTGATATTTTGTGAAATAATCTTTCATCCCAACGTTACACGCATTATATACCAACGCCTCTTATAAGCTATTTTCGCTTTTAACCGCTTAGAAAGTCCGAATAATTCATAAAAAATTTAATATAAAAATATTAATATTTAATATGGTTTCGAAATGACAAGTGTATAAAAAGTGAAACACGCCGGGCAATTTTGCACTTTATTTCCTCGCAAAATTGTTCTCTCCACTTTCTAACGTAAACAGCAGCAGCTCCCCTTACAGCCGGCCGTTAAAGAAAATCACTTTAGATTTCGATCCATTAAAGGTCATTTTGACCACCCATATACACACACATTTTGATTTCTAAAAGATTACCTAAAGCGTTACTACACCGTTTACTATATTTTCTCTATAATACCTCGCAAATTCTTCGTATAGATGAAACACGCAGGAAGAAGCCGTGACGCAAAGGCCGCGCGCTGGAGGAGAGCAGTTCAATTTCGCCGCCACACGCGCGTGTCATGCGCACGCGCGCCTCTCTCCGTGCAAATTTAGCCAGCGTCCGTTCGTCCGTCGCCTCTATTCTCTATCTCTCTCTTCCTCCGCGCCCGCATTCTTCTCCCCGGCGCACGCGCGCACGTATATAATCGCATTCCACCGTGTCGACTCGATGCGGCGCGCTGCTTTATCCCAAGCGCGTCGTGTCTCGACGATTCGGTTGTAGGTAAGAGGGCGAGAGTTCGGTTCGATTTGGTTTAATCATTTTTTATTTATTTATTTATTGTTAACATTGATTTAATTATCTGTTTCGAAAAAATTTATCGGTGGTGATGAAATTTCTATCAACAAACGTACAGTATTCGATATGACAAAAATTAATATTTAATATTCATTATTGTATAACGTATGATTGGTACAATTTTTTGTGCAGTCGTTCGGTGAAAGGGGATGAAAACAATTATAGACGTTTAAAATCTGTAATCGAATCCGATATCCCCTCAACGAAAGATCGTACACACATTAATTATCTCCAACTGTTCATTGGGATTGATGAATCACACAGACTTGTAACTTGATACCCATTGAAGAGCTAATAGGATCAGAGCTTTCTTTATGCTCGTACTGACAATGAGTGAAACAGTTCAGTCAAATTTAATGAGAATGGAATACACAAAACTCATATTTCCTAATTGTAGGTATTGTGTTAGGGCATCATCTTTTAACGGGACATGCGAGTTTGCATGCTAATGTTTCCCGTATTCACAGACAACTTTTTGATATGGTAATTTCCGGGAAAGAATTGACTAAATTTGAATTCTCAAATCCTGAATCCTGAGGCTATTGAACCAAAGGCACTAAACAATACGTGAATGTTTTTTTTTCTTCTTTTGCTCGTGAGGTTGAGTAACATCAAAAATGACAATTCTACTATGGGAATTCTCACAAGCTTCTCTATATACATCTATCATCTTGGCAAACAATGTTTTGACACTGCACACAAGGCTACGCCTTATAAACTGTAAGAGCGAAAAAATGCAAACACGTCAATTGATTATATCGATAATAGCCTGTGAACATGAATAGGCAATTTGATTGCGGTTACAATTGATACGTTGCGATCTTGTTGGTTGTCAACAATGCTTCGAAATTGCTATTAGATCTACAGCTTATTGTTTAAGATGAATTTTTTTTTTTTAATAATTTCGTGCACCTAGCCAAGTACGCTGTATAACAACGCAGAAGATGTTTCCTCCTCGTCGATGTCTGTGCTGCATGTAATAGAATAGCGCCACACCTATGTGGAGAATTTTTGATTATCAGACCGTGAGAAGAACTTCAGAATGCTTAATGATGATGGAGTTTATGCATGCCTTATTCAAAACGTTTCCAGTTACAGCGATATTTTGAGTTTCTATCTTTTCTCTTGTTGTACATATTTTGTGAAATGAAAGATAACTGTTAACATGAGAAAAATTGATATACTATTGAAAAATACTGAATACGTGAGTTGTTGTATTCCAAATGTTTTATTCAAAATTATTTAATAATTCAAAATCAACATTGAAATAATGCGTTTTTCGACCTATGATAGTGAATGATTTATAAAAGCAATTATAATTTGTTGATTTTAATCGTCGGAAATTCATCAGCATTAAACGATTGCTTAAAAACCAGAATGTATTCTTGAGGCGCCGGAAGTTCAATTTGTACGTGGATGCGTCTAGATTTAACCTCATTCTGTAAAGTAGCCAAGACTTGTTATCTATAAGACATCATCAGCATAATCGCTCAACAGGACACAACGTGTCGTAAAACTTTATGACGTTGATGAGCAAGAATTTACTAATGAACAAGGTTATCAAAATTTTGATTTTAGTTATTGTTTCAAACAAAACGTCACTCAAAGTGCAAAATGTGATAAAAGATTTCAAAATATGCAGACAGATAATGTAATAATATCGTAAGGAAGTAGATAATTTTAAGTATTCTACAATACTTAAAAAATAAATTATTTTTATCTATAAGCGTTACTTTTTACGGACATATAATAAAAGTTGTTATCTACCGAGACCGTTAAGAGTGACATTAATAGCATGTAAAATCTAAAATAATTGTGGACCATCTTTCAAATAGACTTCCTACAAATCACCTTAATTTCTATCTTAATTGTTAGTATCTTTTACTGTAAAAATTGCTCTCGAAATAACCAATCAATGTTCCATAGTAATTTCTTTCATAAAATTTTGATTTCTCACCAACATCACCTATGTATGACCACACCTGTTTTATAAAATACCTTTTCTCGTTTACCAACCTAAAACCATCGCCAGCCGGCCTCTGAAACACGCGGCCCAGCACCTCGTACCCCCCTTTTCGAAAAAGCTCCCATTAATTTCGCAACAACTTTGCTCGCGCGCACGCCGTCCGACAAGAGAGACTTGATTCCGCGCCAAGCGGTGCCCTAGAATGAAAAGTACCGAGGGATCTGGGGAAACGAAGGGAGGAGGAGGAGAACTTTGCGCTATTTTCTCCGGCGTGCGCGCACGTCTGGTATACGGTCTATATTTGAGACGCGTCCGCGTGCCACGCGCCGACTGACTTTGGTCAATGAAGTGAATTTTCGTCGAGAGTGAGAGAGAGGGCAATCGGCATACGGGAGGTTAGGTGGTCTATATTCCGGGAGTCTGTGGTATTTGGGACGAAAGGACATTCGCGGAATGGTCGGGCGGTTTCGAGGTGGTCAGGGGGAATTCGAAGAGAAGTGCATTGGATGCTCGGAGTATGGGAGGATCGTAAGTCAATTTAGGTACTAATTTTTGTTCGGAGGTGAATCGTCTTGGTGTTTAAAAATGTAAGGGTACCGTTGGAACTTTGAGATTTTAGAATGGAGTCAAATTCTTACAAAACTACGTTAAATAACACTCCTCCCATATATACGAAGAGGGATAATGAAGAGAAATTACTGTTATTACATAGTTCGGAAACAGGTGAAGTTTAAATTTTAAACTAAATTTACTAGAATTTTCAACACTTTGTTTTTATACTTTTTATTTTTTCGCAAAAATTTGAAATTTAAATCTGGTGGAAATGATCTATTTTTCGTAATGATGGGAAAGATTGTTTAACCGTTATTTTCGAATTGGCTGTTTGGGTTTAAGAAGTTTTGAAATAATCGACTCGCTTATCGCCGCACGTTTACGTAACTTCCTTTTTTGCGTGGACCTCAGGTCCCCCGACTATTTCGGTTATGAGTTTTTGAAATAATTGATTTGTTCACTGTAGTACGTCTCTGTAGCTCCCCTTTCGGCTAGGACCTCGCACCTCTCGGGTATTTGGGTTTCAAATCTTTTTAAATGATTCACTGTTAAAAATGTTCCTTATAAATTTAAGAAACTTTTAAGTTATAAATATACTGAATTTTAAGAATAATATAACTGATCGTAATTTAATATATACGAATACATAAGGTTAAATATAAAAACAATAAAATTTCGGGATAAGTATAAACAAATGCAAAAATTGAAATTTAATTTTTCGATAAATATATTATAATTTTTGTAAACTTAACATTTAATTGAAGAATGAGAATAAGAAAAATCGTATTATAAGTGCAAAATCTTTTAATAGTCTTATTATTTCAAATTATTTAAAGCAATATACATATATATTAGAAAAACCAGCTGATAAAATATTTACATATAATAGTGCATACTTTTCCCATTAAATGCTTAAGTACCAAATTACCTATAAACCTTCTTCTTCATTCAATTTCCTAAAAACACATTAGCATCTGCATTGGCAAACGGAAAAAATTACGCTCATTGCAGTTTATCCCGAAATTTCTCAATGAAAGCCAACACTCCTGAAATCCGGCCGTAAACCATTCAAAGATTCATAAATTTCAATTAAATCCGCACGCGCGCGCGCGGCTGTCGTCATTATGCAATTCGACGCATTAACAATTTTTCACCAGCACCGCGACACTGTACGTACACGCATGCGCACTCTATACACCCTGTGCCATCATATCCCGCGTCTGGTCGTTGCTCTTTCCACTTGACGCTTCTTAACCAGCGCGCACATACGCGCGTGTGTGTGTAACCCGGCAATCGTGAGAATATGATAATTTCCGAAGGTGACGTCATCACGCTAGTTATTTATACGGAAAAAAGTCTGCGTTCGGCGAACGTCGATCTTAATGTCTCAATTTCCGACTTCCCCTCGAACTGAGCGGGAGAAAAACGAGCGGAAAGAAAGAAGAGTGCATAAATGTATACAATGTGTCGCATTGTCTCTCTCTTTCTCTCTCGTCGTTCGTTCCACTTGTACGGGAGAGCGTACGTACATACGCGTCTCTCGATGTATATATGTATACGTATATACTCGTGGAGCAGTCGCCGCGCGCGTCGCTTAATTAAAGAAAGTCAATGTTTTTACGACTTTGAAATCCTGTCGATGTTCCACTTTTTTTTCGAAATTCCAGCTTGCGCGCGTTTTAGGTCGATGGCACGCGCAGACGGCGGCACGGAAAATTTCGCCGGGATTTTATTTTCCTTTTTGTAGTTCATATTCAAGCTGGGAATGTAGTTTTAAATTATCATAATTATTGTTGAGCGTTATTTCACGTGGAACAGAGTTGGAGATGTGGTTATCGTTTTCTGGGAAACTAAAGAAAGGGTGTTGGTGAAAAAAAGAGTGAAATTTCGTCTTTCACTCTTGCGCTCATTCAATTAGCGGATAAAAAAGTGTTTAAAATTCTCATCGCTGGTTGTTATTATTATTTTTATTCGCCGACATCTGTTGTGGTTTCTAAACAAGACAATGGCGTCCCAGTTTGTTCCTACTTATTATTTACAATCGGTTGATTCTTAAAAAGAAATTATTGCCTAGTTTTTATTACTCAATAAAATAGAAGAAAGGAATTTCCTTTTTTGGAATAGACAGATTTGAATCGAATATCGTACAACTGAAAAACATGTGTCGAAAGGGTACAACATCTAGTTCATACCTCGTATAAATAACAAGAGCTAAAAATAACCGGTGAATAACCAATTTTCACTTTGACGTAATTAAAATTTGTGCGTGGTTCAATGGAGCAGATTGAAGTTATTTTTGGCTTTTTGGATGGCACGCAGATCCCAGGAACAAAACCGATGTTCACTGCTTTGAATCCTAATTTTAATTAAAACGTTAAATAGAAATAGCCTTTTGATTTATTCAATGATCCGTTAAGGAAATTTCTAAAATGAAATTTGCAGCTGCAGTATTTATTGCAACTATTTCCTCGCTTGAATAGCCAAGTAGTTGTATTAACCAGCATAAATTAGTGAAAATGCTGTCGAAGCAATAAATACTCTTTTCACGAATATAGATTGATACATTTATAAAAAGGTGAAAAAAAAATTTATCTGAAAATTCATCTGACTAATAAAAAGATCACCAAACCCCCTGCACTTACAAAAATTAATTTTTTTCGACAAAAAAAAACCATATCTAAAGAAAAAAAAGCAGCTCAAGTAGCAATACAGCCCATTTTGTCGACCCTTATCCGAAAAAACCGTCGCATCTCTCAATGCACTGCTCTCTTCTCAGCAAGAGCGGAGATCAATCGACCGCTCCAGCCCAACACTATCCTCCTCTCTCGTCAGACCTCCCCCTCGACGAAACCAATCACTTAAAAACAAAGTGCGCCCGAGCCTCACTCTCTCCCTCTATATATATACCCCAAGCTGCCAAACGCAGCAACAGCAGCAGCAGCTTCGTATAATACGTATCGTCTCGCTGCGGCTTATTGACTCTCGCTCTCTCTGCTCGGCCGTCTGGCGACGACTTAAAGTGGCCCTGCGAATATAACGAGGCGGTTTATTGCCCAGACGCCGCGATCGACTGCTGCTGCATGCGCGTATTCTTCTCTCGAGACTATAACTTCCTTTTTTTGTTCG
The DNA here is from genome assembly GCA_900474315.1 of Torymus auratus. Lineage (NCBI taxonomy): Eukaryota > Metazoa > Arthropoda > Insecta > Hymenoptera > Torymidae > Torymus > Torymus auratus. Next base: position 34,729 of record UXGD01000222.1, on the reverse strand, counting down.
TCGTTGTTGCCACCGCCGTCTTTTCGGCGACGGCCTTCTTTTTCGCCTCCGGGTGAAAGTTTTTGCGCCTCTTTGTGTGCGCAGAGTTTTCGAGGACGCGGAGTCGATATATAACGGGTTGCGAAAAGTGTGTGGATGGGACCAGGATGGATTTTAATGCGGATTAATGGATTTTCGAGGTGTAAGGATCGGGATGGACCGATGCTGGAGTTGTTTAAATGGGTGTCGGGTTAGATTTGACGAGGCGATTTTGTAAACGCGAGCTGTCACAGCGCGTGTGTTTTAAAGTATATTAGTCTGAAATTCTTGTATTATACAATACTGTTGATGAAAATAGTTTTCTTGTTAAATAGAAAATACATTTTATACTAACATTATTGTTAAATATATTATTATTTTATTCTTTATTTACCTTATTTTATGTTTGTCTAATTATGATGTTTTCTTTCTGTTGCAGGTAAGTTACGGACATTATCACCTCATTAGCCCCCCTTCACGTAAGTTAGTAACGAAAGAATGAATAATTTAAACGAATTCATATAAACGCACAAAAACTATTTAATTGTATACAGCAGCTCGACCATCACATCAACATTTTTTTGTACTTCTTTAATTACCGCTTTAAAAATCATAAATAATAACAATAAAACGAAATCGAGTTTTTATGATGATGTAAAAAAAAAAAAAGAAAAAAAAACATTCCGTCAATGCATAAGCGTACACGCGGTTACGTTCTGATTCATGACACGTTATCTACATAATTTCTTAACTTTCTCATGAGTTTAATTCATTAATCCGAACGCTTTTGTGATCATCAGACCGGGAACTAATACCTTTTTTCGGGCATCCCGTATCCGAGATCAGCCCGAAAACCTGTTATTCTCGACTAATGTGCGAATTATTTAAATCAAATGGGCTCATTCAAAAGTTCTTCGATAAATTAACGAAATTAACACTATTGTTCATATTCTGGTTTGAATGTACATTAGACTAATGATTGATTATGTCGATTAGGTGATGGTTTTGATGTATATATTTTATCATTAGAAACAAATTTTCAAGCATAGAAATTGTATGTTCAAAAATGAAAAAAAATTGTAACAAATTCATTAGTTATTAATAATATATACGTAACAGATCAGACAATTAATTGTAAAAATTTAAGAGACGTTATCAAACTTCAACATCATCAATTCAAATTCTAAAATACAAAAACCATGATCGATGCCATTACACTCACACTTGCACTCCTCATCTAAAATTTTCTCCCAACCATCTACACACACACACATTTCCCCAACAAATCCATATCCACTACTACAATTTCACAAACCCGTACCCATCAACTTCCAGCCGCGTTATTGAAAAATACGCGAACCCGCGTCGTCTACCCATTATACACGCGACTTTTCGCTATCGCCGACGGGGGGAATGTCGCGGGGGGCATCGTTACGAAGTTACGGTACCAGCCGGACCCTTAAGGGGGAACGGTACACTCGCGACAAGAAGCGGTGACGTCGACTACTACCGTGTCGTTTAGAGGTCTCAGATATAGAGCGGCTATGATTTTATGCGAAACGGTTATGCTGGTAATAATGGGGGTGGCGTAGAGAGGAGGAAGTTGATAGTCTAGTTGTATAGACGAAAGTTGGGATGGTTTTTCTTTTAGGGTACTGGGAGTTGTTGATGGTTGAGTATTGATTTTAACAGTGCGCTGCCTTACTATACTACACTCGTTCTACTTATTTCGGTGCCGAGTACTTAGTTATTTGTTATGCTAAATGTATACTCAACCTAGTTGGTAGGTAGTTTAATTTTGTAAGAACAGAAACATTTTAATGACTTTAAAACCCAAACATTTAATAAAAAGTTAATAGATGTATGATGTGTAATCATTGTATTTATATACTGACACCATCTTACATCATCCTTTCAGGCAAGAAACGCTGACCGAATGTAAAATAATGATTTTAAGATTGAAAGTTTCTGCCCGCCGATGTAGGACAGATTTTAACTCCTTGACTGGCATTGACACTAGACAGCATAACATTCAATTAATGAGATTTTGATGAAACTCGATATTGAAAGGCTTCGCTCGCTGTATACACGCGATTTTGATGGAAAATTTTTTTTAATATTTCAATACTCGTTTGATTTCCAGTAAACTTTCTACGCTGTACAAGCACATTATGTATATAGATAAAAAGCTCGTTGATTGATACTTGTATACAAATAAACAGTTTTTCTTTGTGAAAACTTGGATTGACCCTTCAACTTAGAACACAATATGTAGTGGAAATGGAAATTCAGAAAGTTTCTAGCATGTGTATACTTATCATTTTTATTATCAATAATCGTAAACATTGGTAAGTCATTACGACTGATTGGTGTTAATAATTGTAACACATCAGACCACTCTATTCTCACTTATATACTCTACACATTGTTAAAAATCCCACCGACCTTTTTCTCCCTGCAAATCCACCAAACCTCAATATACCTCTCCGTCAAAGAATCCATCCGACGTCACCCGCACGTAACTCAAACCCCGCATTACTCCTCCCCCCTCACTCATCTCTCTCCACTCGACCACTCGTCGCGGAAAGAGACTACTACCTCGGGGAAAACTCGGCCGTCGGCGGCGCGACTACGCATCTTGGTCGCGCGGAATGCCGGCTCTCTCTCTCACTCTCTGGCATCTCGGCAGCCGGTCGTTCACCGCTCGCGCGCGCGCGCGGAAAAGCCAAGCGAGTCGCGCGAGACACACGAGAGGGAATTATGGAGCAATAAAATGAAAACGCGCGCGCCGCTGTGTATATGCTATAGCCCGTTGACGCTGCGCGTTTTTCTCGCGCGAGACCGAGCTAGCAGCGGGTAGGTATAGGTATATATATGCCGGTTTTTCGTCGAGTGCTGGCTGCGGCGGTGGTTGCGAGTGCAGAGTAAGTAGTAAGCGGGTATGAACTGGAGTGGATGGAAAGGTTGAGGTTGGAGAGCGAGGTTAGGAAGGATTGCGAGTGAGCTGGGGTGGTGGAGGATTTTGAGACGGAGCTGAATGGGTGGGAGTGAATTAGGGTTAGGTTGAAATCATTGTGATGTGGCGTCGCGTGCAAAAGATGAAAAATTCTTTCTTATTGCGATGATAAAAAATTGTTATGATAATTTCATTACGGTTTGTTTAAAAGCAGCAATAAATAAATAAAAATAATATTAATAGTTTTAAACGACGATGAAAAATTAACGTATAAGATTCCAATAATTACTGCCAGAAATATACGTATATTAATAAAAGTTTCTCTAATATATAGGAATTCAACGACTGCATAAAGATACCGTTATAGTGACGCGTGCAAATTTTATTTTAAAATATTGATAATAGAACGGATAAAAAAAAGTACAGTTAGGCTGACAAAAAAAATACTACAATTCAATAAATAAAAACAATGTATCCGCTCTCAGGAAGCGAAAGAAAATAAGAGAAGGAAAGAGAGATAACAAAATTTATGGAGCATTAAATTTAGACTGGAATGCCCCTCGAAGTGAAATTTGAATCGCAGATTAAGCTTTTGACATTATAAGCAGTGATATAATTAAAATTAAAATCTTCACTTAAAAGATTAACATTTTAAATATTTCTATTTCATATACGCCTACGTGTGTGTCTATTCGAATATACGTAGATTTTATCTCGCTTGAGTAATTATAACCATTGAAATGTAATTTTCTTAAATTGATTGTTTCAATTATCTTTCAAGTATTTTAGTACGCTCAAAAAGGGTAAAAATGCTCTATTAAATTACAGCTTTTACGTCATCCGTTATATACAATTAAAGAATCTCAATTACTCCTATATCTAATAGTACGAATAAATCACTATAATCATCCCCACTAATATAAATAACAAAAAATTCACTACCACTTACCCAACAATCATTCAAAACCACAATCATCCACTAAACTTCATTCATACCTAATAAACTTCACAAAAAAAAACACACCCACAACCTCCGCGCGTGTGCGCACGAAAATATTTACCTCGCAGAGCGCGAGAAAAAATCCACGACGGTTAAGAAAAGAGTGGCGGCGATTTTTCTTTCTCCCCTTCTCTCTAGCAGCGGCGCGCGCCTCTAGTTAAGAACGATCTCGGACAAGTGGGCAGCGTAGAGCTACTAATAGACCGGGCGCTAGTTACGCGTTTAGAGCGCGGCACCCTGAAAAAGCGAGCCGCGCGCACACGCGACACTCCAGAATTTCTCTCTCGATTCTTTTTTCCTCTCTTTTTCGCGCGCGTACGTGAGTGTTGAGTTCTTTTCCGAGAGAGTTTCAGAGCCGGCTTTATTCTGGCTGATGGTTTTATTTAAAGATTTCGAATGGTGCGTGCGTGCCAGTGTGTGACGAAATTTTTCGAACGGGAAGAGAGGGTTCGATGCGCGTGATTGTAGGTGCGCGGGAAAAGTTCGTTTATTTTGTATGGGTGTTGACTTTTCTTAAGGAATTTATGGCAGAAAGAGAATTTAGAAGTAGTTATTGAAAATATATATCAGCGCGTATGTATATTGGGAATTTTTACTTCTTTTTCAGTTTTTTATGTTTAATGTTTTTAAAACTGAAAACTTTGTACTCAAAACTAGTTGTTGGCTTTTGTAATGCATGAAAACTATTATTACTAATTTTATTTTCTACATTATTTGGATAACATCCTAATTAAAAAAATATATTGCTTTATAATCTGAAATCAAACGAAATCACAAAAATCTGGAAGAGATTTACAGCCTCATTTGCAAGATTTAAGTAATAAATCATAGCATAATTCGAAGTAAACAACGAAATATATGAAAAGTGTAATTAAGTCCAAATGATAGTGCGATAATTTTAATGAAAGATTGAATGCTAACATTATCATCAATCAAATCGTGTACAGAGAGTAACGTGAAAAAACGCATACACCGTGAAGGAATTACAGATTCCATCAACATTCCGATGTTGCGAGCTTTTTTCTCGACCGCACTATTCCATATAATTGATCGGCTGATCATTGACGACTGCTCACACGTTTTCCTTCAACACGATAAAAAGCATTATTCTATTATTATAATAATATATAATTTCGATACCAAAATTTTAAAATATACGTAAACATCTTTACTTCTTATTTCTTTCTGTCTATTTACGTTAAAAATTATGTTTACTTTAGAGGTTTGAACGTCTATCCTTTATTTAAACTCAGCAATAAACGTAAAAATTTAGGGCATCGATATAAAAGAGCCATCACGCCGTGATTTTCCGATGCCGGTTTTATATTAAGAACATAAAAAGCCGCGATGCATCGTGGATAAACAGATAGCCGGAGAAAATCCGGGATGAGGCGGATATAATCCTTACGGGAGCCAACTGCACTCTTCTCCCTCTCTCTCTTCTTCTCTCTCTCTCTCTCGTCTTCCACGCATTCTCTACTTCCTATTAATTCTCCGGTATTTTTCTTTCTCTCCCGGCACCGATATTTCTCCCGCGACTCTTTGCTTTTCTTGCCCTCATGCTTCATTCTGCTTTTTTTGTGGGGGAGTAGGGATACGTCGACGTAGAATAATATTGTTTGTTTGTCAATTTGTGCGCGACGGTTTTAGAATTTTGTTGAAAAGTGACGATATTTTAATTTATAAACTTTTTTCGTTCAAACTATTTTTATACTCTGAATAGGTCAGGGAAAAATATTATATTATAAATATTATATTAGCAATTTTTAACTTATTTTCTAATTTTTGTTTTTAAAATAACTGGGATATTTATTGTGAAAGGTACTTGGCTAAAAGAAACAAAAGACCATAAAATTTATTTTAGAATTCGATACTGAAACTTACGTAGAGATAATGGATGACTGTAGCAAGACGCTAATATTCAATTGACATTTTTATAACTTTCCTCTTCAACTTCTCAAGAGTCTCTCACAGTAAAAAGTCTCTCTACCATGAGGTATTGAAGTGCCCATAAAGGAAAACTTTTCTGCTTCTTAAGGGCATATTATAAACGTCAAACTTCTTTATCCATTTAATCTTCGTACTTCAAGACCCAGTATATCATAAAAGTTTAAAAAAAAATTGTACCTATACATTACAAAAATTTATATTCCTATACCTCAAACATATAAATAACCCAAATCGAGGACTACGACCTATCCCTTTATCTCCTCTGAAAAGTGCCAACTAGGATTGGCACGACAACGCCTATATATTCCACCCACGAAATCTCGGCTACCGGTGACGCACCAGAGCATCCGAATCCAGCGCCTTATGGAATAAATAAAGGGGAGCGAATTGTTTTGGCCATTCGCGCGTTCCCCTCTCTCTCTATAAACCAGCGGCGCCAGTTTCGCGCGCCGTCGCCGCGTCCCTATGCGCTCATTAACGCGCGCCATATGACGCCGTTAAAGTCGCGCGGGCCCCGTTGCTTTGCCTCCGTTCGTTTGTTTTTTTTTCTTCGAGAGAGAGCGTTCGATGATCCCTCCGGCTGCTGCTGCTGCTGCCACGTGTTTCCGCGTCTGGAATTTAAAGAGTTTCGATTATATTCGTGAAAGAGCTTTTTTTATAAATATGAGATGTACTGGGTGAAATTCGATATCGACGTGAGTTTAGAAAATCGTTAAAAATGTTTTGATGTTCCAAGATTCGTGTGATCGTTGTTCGAGACACTAAAAATTCTGGAACCAAGTCAAAGACGCACTTATTATTATTATTTATAGATAATAAAATATAGGAATATACTGAGTTATTAAATAATTAGTATGTAGGTTTAGGAAAACTGTAAAAAGTCAAAACCAACAATTACACGTAAACAGGAATCATACAATTATTCTTGATTGCCCTACGATCTAAACTAACAATACGAGAACACTACTAACTTGAACCGCAAGATACGACCATTTAAATAGTTATACCTACACTCGACGCGCTAATGACGAAACATTCCCCATCACATTCTCTCAAAATAGCCCCAACTCGCACCTTTCTCACAACTTCATCCTCGCACCTATATCTATACACCCAGCATATAACGTAAATACATAATATACACAGATCTATTTCGCAAGGATTGCCCACAAATCGCTTCCCACCTCGTTGTTGCGCAAAATCCATTTCGCGGCCGCCGCCACGCGCAATCGTAAATTGGGCCGCCGTAATCGCGTTCTTCTCTAATTACCGCGCGGCGACAACAATCGCACGCACGCACAAGTGTGTGTGTCTTTCTAAATCCGTTTGCCCCGGCAAACGACGACGACGATTCCGGCATTGTTGACACACGCACGCACGAGCGAGTCGGAGATAACGAGACGAGCGAGAGAAAGGAGAAAGAGGAGGAGGAATGGAGAAGACGAGAGATGTGCTTTACTTTAGGAGGAGAAGGAAGAGTGAGACGGTTTTGGAAGGTGGCAGGAATTTCGTTTGATGTAAACAAGTTGGGTTAGCGAGCTGTACGATTGAATAATAGGTCGGGGGAACTATTTTCGGGGGGGATTTAGGTTCTTTTTGGTGACGAGAATATAATTTTGAAAAATTCAATGGCTTTCGACGTCGCTGCAGATTTATTGATAAGTGCGGTTATAGAGGTATTTTATTGTCATTTCGCAGACGCGCAGATAAATAAAGTATAAGTGTATCATAAATATCTCAAGACTATTAAACGTCTCAGATATCATTTATACGAGTAGCGTAAGTAGTAAAACTCATGCTCGAGTAAGACGTCGAATTAGACACAGATTTCCAATCACTTCAATCAATCATCATTGTAAACGATACCATTTTCGTATCCATGATATAATCCTACAATCATAACATTACCCAACCTCATATCACCCAATAAAGAAAAAAAGTCGATATAACTTCTGATATTTCACCTACACCTACCACCACTAATTTTTCGCACTCTCCCCTATCCAACCCTTTCGTAACACCGCACCACAGAATCCAGGACTCGGACAAAAGCCTATACCACCTCGCTGAACAAAAGTAAAGTCGTCGTGAGCGCGCGTGTGACGAAACATACAGCGCTCGCTCGGAAATACTCACGCGCGCGCGTTACACTTCGGTATATAGTGGGACACGCGACGGGAGTCTCGGATTCCCCGTGCGTCTAAGCAGGCCAGCCGCGCACGAGGAGAAAAGAGAGATGCGCGAAGGTCCGCCGGTTCCCGGGAAAAGACAGCGAAGAAGGAGGAGGAGAGAGAAAACGTGTATGTGTGTGTACGCATCGGGCGTGTAAATGGCGGGAGTGAAATTTCAGGCCGGGAGGAATGAATCGGGGTGAGCTGTTCTTGCGGTGTGGAGAGAGAGAGAGAAGGAGAAATTGGTTCGTTGCAGTTGAGTTTGATTTGGTTAATTTATATCGTTTCGGAACTATCTGAAATTCATATATATATGTATGCGTTGTTTACTATGTCCATACACGATAATATCAATATTATGTATTTACACATTGGTTTCGGTAATATTATACAGTTTAGTAATCAATCATTATAATTACAAATACATACACATTAATTATAGCGACTTGATTAAAATTAACCGCATCGCACATATTACAAACATTATACCAATTCATCCTCATGAATATATACATAACAACGAACAAGATCGTCAATCCAAACCTACTCCCTCTAATAAAACCCCAACTTATGGGCCCAATCCTATACCGCGTGCAATCGCAAAAACAATCGAACGTAGAAACAAACACACAGGCGGCGTCCACTCGCAACCTGCTCCAAATACACGCATTCCTACGCACACGTGCGTTCGTGCGCGTCTGAAAGCAGACGCGCGACTTTTTGCACGAGCGCTGCTCCTCTCCTTTATATATGCGCTCGACTTGCGTGAGGCCGGTTTTTACGAGCTGCTTTCCTCCAGCATTTTCCTCCGCGGGAGAGAGAGAGAGGTTTACGACGAAGGCTTTTGGCTTTTCGCGCCGCTACCGCGTCTCTGCTTTTCTTCTTCCGCTGGTACTGACTGGCAGCTGCTGCTGCTGCTGTTGGTGCTGCTATATATTGGCGGTGTGTGGTAATTATTACGAGGAGAGAAGATGCTGTTGTGGAGGTTTTGCGGACGTTGGTGGGAAATACCGGGTGGTACAGCTGAGTTGTATTGATTTAAAGGGCGTGGTGCTGTGGAATATCGAATTTTCGTGGGGTGGAAATTGGATATAAGGATGTTGGATCTATTACACAGGATTCATCTGAAATTGATTGTGATAGGGTCATGATAGTAGATAGAATCAAATTATTTAATTGAATCTGATGAATCCAAAATATATATCTTTGATCCTGTATACTAAATTTTGGTAAATCAAACATCATTGACAATCCTTCTTTTTCAGTCTTCTACTAATAGATAGCGTGCAAAGTAAACATGTAACAAGGCTTCAGCCTTCACTATACGTTATTTCTACAAAAAAAACCTTGAAAGACATTAACCGAATCTCATTAGCGACGTTTAGACGAAATCTGTACTTACCTTTTCCCCAACTCACGCTCCGAAATAACAGACCAGCTGCAAAAATATCCAATCCCAAACCGTTCAATAAACTAAATTGCGAACGCTCATAAGTTGCGGTAAACCGCATCGCAAAGTACACACATATACCCCACAGAGCACGACGACACAACACGGCTTAATCAGGCCATCAGCGCGTCGCGCACGTCGTCCCGGATGATTGGCAGGCCTAGTCCGCCGCACGCGACTCACCGATATATACGCGCATTTCATCTCCGGTGGAAATACAGCCATTCCGGGTAAACGATCAATCATTGGACGTGTAGAGTACGTTCATCTCTCTCTCTCGTAATTCAAAGTCATGCATCGTGGTCGCCCAATCACGTGTATTAGAGCGATCTTTTTGCACGTATACGGCGAGAGAGAGATTTCTTAGTTCTTGCGCGATATCGTGGGGTTTCTAGGTAAAGTACCGCAAAAATAGGGGAACGGTCGCGTTAGAGAGAGGAGCTTCGGAGAATTCGCCACGCGTGTGTTGGAAGAAGTGTGCGAAGAAAGGCCGCTGCAAAGTGGGAAAAAAAAAGTTTTCAATTAAGGCTAAAGGGAATTCCACGGCTATTCTGGTGGTGACAATGAGGATGAACTTGTCGGGGTTTGACAAAATGGTATGAAAGTATAGGTTGGATAGTATAATTGGTTGTTTTTTCGGCTCGTGACCCAGAATTTTTAAAGTCTACGACTTTTAATTGATAACAAGTTAATAGGTATGGGTAGATGCAAGAGGAGTTATTACAAATAAAGGTTACAAGGAGAAGTCTGAATGCTTATTTTAGAGAATAAAATACCTGACATTTTGTGCAATAAGAAGAAAAAACAAAAGTTTAAGAAAATCCTTCTTTCTGATACAACAAGACTTCAGCAACTTTGACCCAACCATCAACACACTTGCACATCATCATCTTCTAAAAATCGCGAATAACCCTATACACCTGACCTTAAAAACTCCTCGCCACGTGAACCCAACCGCAACATCCTCCTCCCATCTACAAAAAACATGCACTAGGCACCCTCTAATAAAAGGGCTTATTTCCCCGGACGCCTGTAACCCTATACACTACCGCGGCACTCGCTCGATTGGCTCGTACACTATACACCACCGATGGTCAGCGCTGGTCGAAATTAAGGAGCCGACACACACACAGCTGCGGTAGCAGCAGCAGCACTAAAGCCATTCACGGAACAACTACTCGAGCCATCTGTTGCGCGAGCCCGAGAGAGAGAGAGAGCCACGCACTACTACTCGCCGTTATACAATTATGTACTTAACGTGGAGTGCGCGCGGCGCTTTTTTGCCGTCACACCAAGGGTGGCATTATAGTGTATACGTTTTTCGCGTTCGTTGCGGTTTTTTACCTGTGCTGTATGTGTAGGTACGCGTCTCGGGGTTTATTTAAATGTGCAGGAATTTGCGCAAGAAAAAATAAGACAAGCGCGGCGATGATTCCGCGGATTGTTGCGTAATTGGTTGAGAAAGTTATTTTTGAGGTATGAAAAGAGATTTTTTAGATGAAAATAAGCACGTGGCTGAGAAAAATATTTTTTTTCGAAAATCGTTGCGTTTGTGTTGGTAGAGGTAATACAAATATATTTTTATATTGAATTTCATCTAGATCTATTCAATGATTTTTATTCAGCACGAGACGACGCCGCCGCGGCAAAGTTAAACACCGGCCGATCCTCTTCCCCTAACCCATAACTCATCGCGCGAGCGAACCAACTCTAACGCACTTTAATGGCTCTCTCTCTCTCTGTGCGCGGTTTCTATTCTCCGTTCCGAGAAAGTAACGCACCATCCGCGCTGTGCCGTTGAGAAAACACACCGGGGCTTAATTGATTTATCATCATTGGCCACGCGCGAATCGCACGGACAACAAAAGATCAAACCCCTAAAGCGCGGGCTAATAATCGTGCGACTCTAGTGGCGCAATTAGCGTCATAAAATTTGACGCTGATTTATTGCGCGCGATTAAGACGATCGCCGATCGTTCTTCGCCATCCGAGTTGTATTACTTTTTATAAACGTTGGAGTGCACGGTTAGATCTGTTAAAATGATTTGTTTGTGCCGAGTGTACTTGTGGGATGGTGGTGGTGCTGGTTCGAGATGAGTTGGTTTGGATGGGATAGCGATAACAATTGCGGTTCATTGAAAAGTATAATAAGCGTTTATGAATTATGCGGTCAATGTATCTGTTGTTATTTGATATTAATTATTCTAGTATTTGTTGAAATGATATCTCTCGTGAAATCAGTCAGTGAATTACACTGTAGAGCTGTTTTAGGATTAACGGAATTGATTACTGGTTGTCATTGGAATAGCATTGTTATGATTTTGAATTTCCGGTGTTACTTTCCAGTATTTCCTATTAAATTCAAATAAATCATCATACATTTAACTAACAAAACGAACGGATTCGTCCATAAAATCCTGTTATTCATTGTAAAACTGTATTCCGCACAATTAAAATAAAATATTTCCATTCAATAGAACCTCTTTCTATCGCTCTACAATAGCCTCCAATCAAGCACAACAAACTCTGAAAAATACTAGAACGAATTACCAAATCTAGTTTCCCATTTTCACAAAAGCCTATACTACCAGACTCATCACCACTTGCTACACTGAAACAACGCATTCATCACGCTCATTTCACAAACTCAATTACACATTTCCACGTTTTTCTCATAGCGACCCAACCTTTTCCCCCGCCGCAAACAAAAAAGCATCGCGGCTGATATAAACTGGAGCTCGCGTGGAAATTATATTAATAAACCTAATTAAGCTCGTGACGCAACAGCAGCAACAGCAGCAGTAGCTCTTCCCATTTACACGTCGACTTTAACGAGACGAGCGCGCAATCTCAACTGTGGGAGACGCTCTTTACGACGTCGAACGATGTACTGATTGCCCGTATTTCATTCGAATGGCACTCGGTCGTTAACATTATTTCCCTCCTCACCGAACGCTACACGCGCGAACGTTATAAAATAACGGCGTTATCTTCGTTTCCGCGCGCGCCCGAGCTTGCGCGTGCGTCGTAAAATCAGCTGGTATATGAAAATGCGCGCGTGCGTGCGCAGTTAGAGAAGCATATGTTGTGCACTACTGCGATTATTTCATTAGAAGCGCAGGTGCTGGAGGATTATTTTAATTCGCGCGTGTATTTGATATGAGAAGAAAATGCTGATGAATTGTAAGAGTTGGAAATGTGTGCATTTGGAAGAACGACGGAACTATTTCAGAAAAGTGCAAGTTTCCGCGCAGTCTGTCATTTGGCGCTGTGTACCGAGCAAATCCTTCGTCGGGCGAAATTGCTGCTTTGGTTACTCCGCACTCAACTTGTAAGCTAACAAGTAATGAGTGGTAGTCCATACGTTAGCGTGATTACACGTCTAAAGGCAAAAGCGTGGATATTTAGTCTGAATCCACAACAATTGCTCGAAAATGGTCGAGTATTTGTCTTTGTTAGTGTAGAACTTGCATGACAGTTAACTTAATTTATTTTTTAATAATTTATTATTATGTGTGTCATGTTTTTAATAAAAAAAGAACAATAATTTTTTTGTGTGGCTCAAAAGCAATATATCTACCAATAAGGGTATCCAGTTATATATCATTTTATTTGGAAATAATACTTGTCAACATGTTGACAAAACATTCTTGACGAACCACCCTTTCCTCATCCAATAACTACAATAATCATACTATTTTACGAACCATTATTAACAATGTACACTAACAACTTATTCATTAATTAATATTCGAAACATTACAAAAATCCAAACCCAAAAAATCTTGAAACCATCAACGAACCTCCGAAAAAAGCACTCTCCGCTCTACCGACCGAAAACACTTCAATCTCCTCCCAACCGTACCAAAGCCAATTGATCCGATTAAAAGTGCCTCTGTCTCTCTCCCCGCGCGAATACATGAATATATTTTTCGTCGCCCCTCGCGCGTTGGTACAATTCCCCAAGCGCGCACACGCGCTCATCACGAGTGTTACGCATGTATCCGCGGGATGGTCACCCCATTCGAACGATTTCCATTCCACGCGGCCGCTGTGATTGCTCATTTTCACGGAGGGCATATTACGCGGCGCTGGAGTTAAAAAGCGTGTATGTAGCAGGGTGTGGACGAGAATAATTGTCAGTTTATACGGTATTAGGGGATGTAAACGTTATTGCTTCTTGAAAGTGGGTGGGAACGTAGCGTGGATTTAGGTAGAGGGTTGTAAAAGCTATTATTGGAAGCTGCATCGTACTTTTCATTATGTTCTTATGAACATTTTCAATTTTCGAACTGGTTCATACATCAAGAAATACTTTTTGATAGTTTTGACTACTTTTATGATAATATTTTGTTGAACAAATTAGTTATTGTTATGTTAATTATTCTATAGGATTAGAGGCAAGTTCAGCATACTAAACTAGATCAATAATACTAAACGCTAAAAATAAGTCACACCACTCGCTAATTAACTCGCCTTATCAAATCACTTGTTTGAAAGATGCTAGTATACTTCAACCAGTTTACAAGAATACGAGACAGTTTATCTGCACGCGCTGAAAATATTTTGATCGTAACAACCGACACATTCATTAACAACCAACGACAAGACTGACTGCTCCCTGACTAACAACTTTGTAGAGAACAAGTTCTGTCGACATTTCCAATTAGAAAACCCCTCCTGCCACACCGACAACCAAAACTCCCAGGAATTCCTCGACAGCCATATAAATCGCAGAGAGCCCCACACCAGCACATGCACACAGGGCAAAAACAGAGAGTATAGCAGCACTCGAAATAAGCACGATTCCATTGACCTAGTGTCGGCTGGTTTTGCCTCTCCGCCGGCGGCGACGCCGAGACACCCTCTTCTCTCTTCTCTCTCTTTGCGCCGGAAATGACATTCCGATGCGGCTCGCGCGCGAAATCGGGTCAACGATATGTACCCCGGGTGCGCGTGCGCAAGATGGAGAGTCTCGACGAGTCGCTTCGTTAATTGTAAGCGATCGTGCGGGGAGGAGAATCGGGAGCATGTGTGCATGCAATGTGTATGATGAGTGGCGTAGGAGGGTTTTTGTGCGGAGCGTTCGTGGAAAAGTGGGTGGAGATGGTGGTTGAGAGAGTGATAGTGGAAGAGCGGAAGATGATTGGGAGGCTTGTGAAGGGAGAAATGAGGTCTTGGAATGAAAAGAGTCGTGGTTCTTGTTTTATTTTCTTTTTAGGTTTGATTAGGGCTGCACGAGAGCAAGACAATACAATATTTCTGCAATTATTGTCTCGCTCTTGTAAATTCTTGAAAATTTCTCTCTTGTCTTGATCTTATCAGTCAATATCAAAAGTATTATTGTCTTGTCTTGAAATTCTTGATTATATTAGAGTTACGCAAGCGTGCGGCAGTAAAAAAGTCAATCATTAGAACTGAACTAACTGAAAGTTAGTTAAGTAATGTAACTGAAATTTAATAACAAAATGTAACTAGAATAAATTTAATGTAAAAGTACATTAAGTTTCATACATAAAAATGTTCTTAAATTTAAGAAAACTTTCAAATTACAAATTTACTGAATTTTAAGAATAATGTAACTGAAGGTAATTTGATATACAAATATTTACAATAGATTGAATACAAAAATAATACATTTTGGCTCAAGTATAAATAAATTCCAAATTTGAAATTTGATTTTTCCCGCCACATGTGCCGCAGATCTAGTTCGTACACCACCACTGGGCGGCGGACCCTCTCCCTGTGGCCTCACGTACCTAAATAAGCCGGCTCGAAGGAATATAGGAGGAGATTATAAAACTAATAAGTAATCCTCCCCTTTTTTCATGGTAATTTTCCCTTTCTCTCTATTTCATCAACAATAGGTTGCATCCCTGTTATTACGATTATTTCGATAAATTATTACGATTAGAAAATGTTAAGTTTTTTCAAGACAAGACAAGATTCTTTATATTCTTGATACCACAATCTTGATCTTGTATCGAAAACTGTATATAAATTTTGTATTGATTATTATCTTGAATATTGAGGCAAGACAGTGCAAGATCAAGATTAATCTTGCTGTATCGTGCAGGCCTACTTAAAAAGTTCAAATATTTTTATACTGTTAATTTAAAACGACTTACATCTAGATGAGCCTACAGAGGAACCACCATCAATTTATCCCCAAACTTTCTATTCCCAACAAGCATAAAAATAAAATTCACCAATCCATCCACCCGCACTATCTCCCTCTGACATCCGTCAAACCCGACAAATCCCTTGAAAAATCGACATCTCTCTTCCTCCCATCCGCCTAATCCCAAGCGTGCACTTGCCTACAAGTCTCTCGTCTCTACTGTACAAAAATAAAAGCTCAGCTTCTCTCTCCCTCTCAAGCTAGAAAGAAAGCGGCCGCGGCGAGGCCGCCGGATTTGGGCAGATTTTCCGGGAGAGAAACTCGCGCGCGAGCTAGTAAGTAAGTAGAGAGATAGTCGGTCGCCACAGCTACCGTCGCTGAATCGAGGTAGTGTGTCATTCTAAAAATAGGGCCGCGTATTCTCGGTCGTGAACCCGCGCGCCAGCGAAGAAGAAGTAGAAGAAGAGGAGGACGGGGAAGAGGAAGAGATAGAGAGAGTGAGAGAGAAGGTGGAGAGTGAAAAGAGAGCGAGGGAGGAGGACGCGCATACGTAACAGGTTATGTTTAAAAAGTAATCGAGAGGGGACGAGAGGGAGACACTTGCTAAGGGGAACGACGCTTGCGCTTGGAAATGGGTTGATGCTGAGCGGGTGGTTGGTAATTAGGCGCGGGAGTTTGGTCCCTTTTGAAAAACTTTTATGGTACTATCTAATGTTGAATTAGTGAAAAAAATACTAAACATTAGTGGAAATTTCTTTACCGTAGAATTAGTAGATATTCACTAAGAATTAATTAGTTAATTAATAAGTTTTTTTGGGTGAAATTAGAACTACTTTATTTATAAAAATTTTTATGATTTTCATGCTGAAAATGCCATTTGAATAATCGATTTTAAAATAGGTAGTCTGTTAGAACTATTTTTGCATTTGCGTGTTGCTAATATTTTTAGAGAAAAAGGGCATTTAAAATGAAGTCTTACTCTACTTAATTTTTTTTAATCTTTACCTATAATTGACCACATCTTTCTAAATTCAATTATCACATTTTTTGTAATATAGAAAAAAAATCTACTCAACCTCACGACTTTTTACTCGAATCACGGAAAAAGTTCTAAACTTAGTTTTCTTGTATCAGTAGCCTTTCTGTATACAGTAATCTCTGACGTAGCACTTATACGCGTAGTCTCAATGACGGCATTGATAAACAACTCGGTAGATTTAAAATGAGTCATTCCTTCCTCTTCCTGAATATGTATAAACGTGTCTATACACATTTCATTTCATCAGAGACGCATTTCGCCATTCCGACCAATACAAACTAGTTGCATTCGCTAAACGCGATATATTCATTCAAGATTTGCATCTCTTTTTTACTTCGATTAGCGTTTCAATGAACTAATATCAATTCATTCTATTTTTCATTATTGCCTTTCATTCATTAATAAACTTATACTATATGCCATTCAATTTTATACGTCAGATTTTTCTTCATCGACGTGAATCACAATTTCTTCTACATTCATAAAATATTGATAACACGTGAAATGTCAATAATAGCCAACCGTCAAAACACGTTGCCACCAGCCAACAAATCCATCACCCCATCAATCTCAATCGACCTCTCATCCAGACCACCTCTCTTTCTCTCTCTCCTTGCCCCATTAATCTCTCCAATTCCGGAAGCCCTCCACCTCTCCTCGCGTGCATATCCGGCGACTTCGATACGCCTCGGCGCGTGCGCAGGCTTTTATTATCGAGAGAGGGAGAGAGAGAGAACGCGCTTATTACACATGTGCGCCCACGCGGCGATTTCGCAAAGTGAATCGCGCCGCGGGTCGCCCGATACGGGCATGCGATCGCCGAGACGTTTTCTACGACGAGGTTTTTCTGCGAACGCCGCGCATTGGGTTCCGGTTGGTTGGATGCGGATGGCATTGGGAGAAATGCACCGAGGAATGTCGGCTAGTTTTTGGTCGGACGTGACATGTTATATATATCTTTGGTGCGGGAATGAATTGGGTAATAGAAGACGGTTATGGTGGGTGAGTGTGGAGTGAAAAAAACGGAGGAGGAGGGGAAGCGAGTTGACTGTGACAGGTCGTGATGTAATTTTTTGACCTAGTATCGGTGTTCTTGATTCAAGAGTACAGTCTACTTTTATCTCTATTTACTTGTCGTAAGTGACTTTTCTCCACTACATATATTGTAGATTATTTAGTATCTTTGAGAGATTGCTTATCGATATAATGATGCATTATAAGGAACAAAGCAAATGATTTATTTAAACAATAAAATTCATAATTTTGGAAAAATCTTTTGATTTGATGTTTATTTTGGAGTGTAAGTCTCTTACAGGTAAAATTTTCTATTTCTTTTGTTTCTATCGAACAATACTTCAACCATATCCGTACAATAAACATGTAGACATTTAAAAATATATTACCCATCGAGAAATTTCGAGAACCCCTCTTTCAAAGAAAACTTCATCTAAACCGCTATACAAATCATCCTATAACCTGTCCAGCTAATCACTTTCATCTTCACATCGCAGCAACAGTATCGCGCTGCAGTCACTAAAAGGCCCTTTAGAGAGCCTCGCCATCACACGGCGCCAAATGAACCTTCACGCACGACTCGCGCAATGCTCCTCTCTCTCCAATCCTGAATAATTCATTATGCAAACCGCGCTTGCTTCTCGGCCGACCGATCATTATCCGCGAGTTCGCGTTCTTCCAGTGCCGGCAGTCCGTTTTCATTGAGAAACGAGCGGAATGGCCGGTGAGCGAGCCATTATGTTCGGGAAACGAGGCGTCTCAGGTGTATAGTCGTACACATATAGGGGGAGTGGACGACGGGAGGATGCGCATTAGACGAGTACTACGATCGCGTAATAACAAGGTGAGGGTCGTGACTATAAGGGTTCGATGTATAGGGAGGTATGGTAGTAATGTGATGGGTGGGGTGTGGTTAGATGATGGCGTAACTTGATGGGTTGGGATTGCGAGGTTTTGTGTAATGGTAGGTGGAACTGCAGGTGATTCTAATTGAATTCTATGCACTTGCGCATTGGGTGATTGAAGACTGTTAGGTCGTCGTTTGTGTTGTGAGTGCGTGCCGAGAGACTGAAATGTCTTGAACAGTTGGTTAAGTGCAGACATTCGTATTCAGATGTATAACTAACTGAAGCGAAGGTCTTGGTGACATTAACAAATCAGTAGTTTCATATATGTGATTAATGCGATTTGTCATATGAAATTCTTTTCACTACGAAGTTATTATCTTTGCCTGATTGGAATATTTGCAATCGGGAAAAAAGATATATAGCTAAAATTTGGCTGCTTTAGAGACCAACTTTTTATCATTATTTCAAACTCCCAATTATAACAGCAAAATCTTGCGTGACACCTATACTTGTCGTAAGATGTACGCAAAAATGTATAGAAATACTAATTTATTTATAAATGAAACGCTATAAAAATAACGCACTAATTCAAATCGAATTTCATTTGAACATAACAATTTTCCAATACAGAAAAACGCTACACCTCCTTCCGTGTCATTTCTCAAAAATGCTGCATGCATAAATTACAGCCACTATTCAACAACAGCTCACTCATTTCCCACATTTCAAAGAACCCGTCGAGTGAAAAGCCTACCATCGATACTTTGTATCACTCCCGCATTTCTCTCTTGTCTCTTCAAGCGTTTCAACCCGACCGCGACGCACAGTCTTATTCCACCAACTGCACTGCTGCAAAAATTACTTTCTAATTAGCATTCTAATTGTCGAACCCGTTCTTATCAAAATCAGTCCAGCGCTGCAGGGGACGTCAACGACTATATAGACACACACGTTTCAGCTCACCCATCGACCCGCTTCTCCCTCTTTCTCTTCTACAAAAAAAAGAAACACACGCGTAGACGCGCGACAACACAAAATCAGGTTGCAACCTACTAAGAGCCTCGCGCCGAAGAAATTCGCATGCTAATTCCGAAACCCGCGAGATCCTATCTTGCCGGATGCTACACCGCTTCTTGCCACGACAAGCGAGACTTATTAAACGAATTTAACGCGCTTCCGGTCGCGTGAGTTTATGGCGAGAGGTGCGGATACATGATGGAGTGGTTGGTAGTACAGTGTGTGACACGCACGAGTGTGTGTCAGTGGGGGCAAAAAAGGTGGTAATTGGTTGACGATCAATGATTAAAGTGTATAATTGATGGGGGAGAGCTGAGGCTTCGGTAAACAGTTAAGATTCGCGTTCGTGGATTAGTGTCGAGGGATAATCCTTGGCTAGATGATTCATGAGTAAACAACTCAGTCTGTTCATAGTAAATTTACCATTTTATATGTCTTCGAGTAAGCGTTTTGATGTAATCTCCGTAATATATAAAGTCATCCATTTTTTGGTGTATTTCTACAATATTTTTTTCACTCTACTTTATCTCAATTTGCATGTTTTAGGTAATAAAGCCTTTAACAACTTTATTAGTGATATAAATCAAATTAGATCTTACGTATCAGTAGTTTTCAAATCCTTCTGCAATTTTACGATTTTGACACGATTCTCCGTTACAATTCTAGATTCGAATATACGGATATTACCAGCGAGTCTCGTTAAATTCGTTTTACTGCAACTTACGACGTCATTTCAATCAGAGCTTTAAAGCGCATCCCATGTCCCCCAACACTTCCTAAACATATCCAAGACTTTACAATATCCAAACTACATCTACCAATAAATTCAATCTTCACAACTACCACCTCTCAACCTCGAAAATAATAACCCCGTGCCTCCTTGCCAACAAAACCAATTCCACCTTAAAAGACGCCACAAATCCTCAGCCCACATCTCACGCCAATTCATTTCCACGGTCTCACCTAACCGTCCAATAACCCTCAATCACAAATCTCCTGCTTCCCTCTCTTGCCACCCATTCAGCTATAGCTCCTTTGACTTCGACTTCAGCAGCTGTGAACGCGCGCACCTCGTAAACTTACGCGAAAGTGAATTTTCGGCGCCCGTGGTCTCGGATTTCGTTTTTGAGAGAACATAAGCGAGGCGAGCGAACGCGCGCATAAATACCAGCGCGCCGGAATGGCTAATAATAGGAGCTTTGGCCTGACGCCGCCGCCTATGCGCCAACGACGCGCGTTGGTATGTATATAGGTGGCAGTGTGTAGTGGTGCTGATGCTGATGGTGTGCGCTGGGTTATTAGAAATTCGGAGCGCAGTGTGAGAACGGGTGTAATGTTATATGCCGCGGAGTGGCAGCGGGTTACGAGGGTTGTGTGAATGCTTGATTTTTGGCTTGGGGAAAGGAATGTAGAAATCAATAGAAGACGGTGTTTTTATATCAATAAATATTTTAATAGCATTCTTTAGAATTTTATAGTTGCTTGTATAGTTGTAAAATGTGTGTCCTAGATCGCTAATGTAGTAGCAAGTGTTTGTGAATTACTCTCTTAAAAAAATGATGGCCGGAAGTAGTGGCTAATTTAAAGGCTCGATGTGATTGGTTATTTGAAAAAAGCACGAATATTTGAATTTTTTTAGATTGATAATGTCCTAGATTTGAATTTTGAAACTCATGTATTTGTAGAACTACTAAATAATTAAAATAAAATAAAAAGATTTGATTTTGTAATTGTATCTAATTATCCATTTCAACATCTCAATACAGATTGTGACTAGGTAATTTCTATATTTCTATATCAAAATTACAAAAACTTTTATCTATTGTTTTTCTATTTATTACAATTATTTCTTCATTTATTTTCCGTTCTTCGTAATTATCGAGAATAAGCTTGATCAACAAATTCCATTAAAAAATTAATTTCTCGTATACTTTAGTGCCTGCTCGCTAAAAATAGATGTAAATCTTTCCAGCATGCGCGTGCTTTATATTGCTCAATAAAGTCTGCAAGGCCGTTAAAATAGGGATCCAAAAATAAACGGTGCATTCCTTCTTCAATCTGAAATGCACCTTATAACCATCTGCAGTAAAAATCTATATAAAACAATCAAACTTTATTATCAATGCCTGACAAAAGAATTAAAATGAGTTTCGGCTGCCGTTTGTAGACCCGTTTAATTATAAATCGTGATTCAATGAAAAGGAATATATATCTTTGATTTAGGAGACATGTTGAAATAACAAACAATGACTTATAGGACTATTTGAAATGCATTTATAAAACATATTATTCCTAGCCGTTTGCCAACCATTTTGCGAAAATTGCCAAGAAATTAGCGCAGGAACCGTAATTTCTACTAGGACAATCATCTATTTCGCCGTAGTTGCAAAACAATTTTTTCTTTTATAATTCCTATATAATAAAACAAACTTTACCGAATGACTTTAAAAATAGTTCGTTCTTCTCCTTACACTTCAAATTCTCGTCTCATCTTATATAGAAAATCGCTTATTATAGAAAATCACTCCAAATCAATACATCCAGCTTCACTTACAAAACCAACCCTCGTCATACCATCTCATCCACCCACCATCAATCCTCCCCCGACAAATCGTCCCGCATTCCTCCTTAAAAACGCCAATCTCTCAAAAACCTCTCCATTCCCACCAACCTGCCCCGAGAACCACCGCATTCCACTACCACCTCCTCACACACATGGTACACAGTCCTGCAAAAAAGCCACCCACACGATGCACCCGCCGCCGTTCCCCAATGACATAAATCAAGCGGCGCTCGCGTATTCCCCGCGCGTACGCCCGCGTCGTTAACGCGTGTGCGCACGCACGCACCTACGTGACACCAGACCTTGATGGTGTAACGCCACAGCAGTCGTCGGCGCCGGTTAATTTTCCCTCTCTCCAAGTGTCGCCGCGATGAATAGAGATTTCCTTTGTGGTGAGGAAAGTCGCGCCCGGTGGTGGTGCTGGTGGTGAATCACGGCTGGTATTTTCGCGCGAGGTGAATGAATGGTTGGTGCGGGTGCGGGTGCATGGGTTGACCGTAACGGAGTGTTTATGGTGACGTTGGATGTTTACATCATGGTGGACTTCGATTTCCGTGCGGGGTGCTTTGGTTTCTTGCGTGAAAGAATGTTAAAATATAGTCGGTTTATGACGTGTTGTTGTTGGGTTTATTAATTGTTATCAGCAGAATAATTCACATTTTGGTACATTCAATTTTTTTCCAGTTATTTACCCTTCTTTGATTCAATACGAACGTTTCCAATACTCGAGAACAAATTAAAATAACTAAAAGTTTAGTGAAAATATCTTTGATTCTTATCATTTCTAATCTTAATTCATGCAAAAATTTCTTTATATAAATAATAAACACTTGAAATAAGGCATGAAATTTATATCAAGTTCTTCATATTGTTTGGATTGTGATTTGAAAAGCGAAAGTGAGACGGAGGAAACGAAACGTTTATCAAACTTGTCACGTACTTCAATAAGTGGTGACAGGTGGATTTAAATTTCAAATGTATCATTGTCAATACTTTTTTAATTGCGCGTATCGGAGACTTGCAATGATGTGATTGTTTAACGTGCATGAAGGTGAAAGTGTTGCGAGGCTTTCCATAAGCATTTATATGAAAAAATATTGAAAATAATTCGTACCATTAAGTAATGATGCAGTTTTAACAATAACAATGAAAATTACACTGAAATCATTAAAATTATACATAACTTGTGACAAAAATACAATGTGAATGACGATTCTGATAAGCCAAGTTATTTTCGTTCTGTACGTTGATTACATATTATCGCATCCACTCACTAATTCCATCACTATTTACATTTTTCAGTATATTATGTGTCTAATGTACACGATATGCAAATAATGAGAATATAATATCGTATCATTGCTATGACACATGTAAAACACAACTTTTTCATGTATCTCTTTTGATAAGACTAGAAAACTGGTTCGAACTAATGTAACTTTGGTTCTTTGGTTCATTAAGAGCTAATAATGCACAAAACAAAGCGCTATCAAAAGTATCTTGATTGCATTTTTCTCCTATATTAATTTACGTGCTCAGTCATTCATTAACACTTCGATATTACACTCCATTGCGCTTTATCAGTACCAGCGCTGAGTGACACAAAAGTATGAAAAATGATTTTCGTCACGCACCGGTGGACTTGATTAATATAAATTCAACGTATAGACGCGGCACGAATTGTTCTCGGAATTGTTAGACAGCACAATATATATGCGGATCTTGCTCTCTTTTTCTCTGGATTTTTCGAAATTAAAGAAAGAATTCGCCGCTCGCTTTACTGTGAAGAAAGCTACAAAGAAACGCCATCGGAATTTCAATTCTCACGGTGCTTTTGTCCAGCCGAAATTAAATTGCGTTCAGATTCTTTAGCGAAACTGTAAAAGTCTGACGAGGGCGATAAATCGCTCAAAGTGCGAGAAATCACGGGATTGATTGTCACATTGGCGGATATTTGAGAGCCATTTGTTCACGTCGAAATTGTAGATACATTTTCCTATCCACTCAATCATCTAGTTTTCAAAGTTATTTAACTAATCAGAATTGCAAAATGTATAACTAAAACTTTTTTTACTTTGGATGTAAATAGTATAATTTATTTTATAACCCTTTTTGAAATGTTTGTACCAGTAAAGGTTTTTAATTGTCTTTACATTCCGTCAATACTGAATATTTCAAATTCGTTTGCAGACAATTACAATAATTTTGTATGAATGATTACTCACACAAATTTTTGATTAATACTAAGCTATTCAAATACATGGTTACGTATTCCAAGTTAACATTTAATTGTAGAGAGCCGCATTCAAGTCTTACTCTGTAAGAAAATTAGCGACCCTTCGCACAAAGCTTTATCAAGCCACAAACGAGCTTCTTCAAAGCTCTGTTACATTCAATATATCTCCTCTTTCTCTCTCCTCTCTATACACATCGAACGCAGCAAAGTGAATCACCGAAACATCAAAGTTCCTTTACCCCGCCATCCAAACGCTCGCTGGCGCGCGCTCTCATAAAAATCAGCGAACCGCGAAGAAAAACGCGACAACGACGACGACGGCGCGAAACAAAACCGTCTATCCCCTCGCGCACCGTATTTCTTCCTTTCCCCTCTCTCTCTTACTCTCTCCCAACAAAGATGGAAAAAAACACTCCACGAAGAATAATAAATCCGATAATCCGGGACTCGCCCGAGAGCGAGGGCACAGAAAAAAAATGGATTTAATTAAAGCGCTCGCCAAAAAGGTAAACGAACCTCTGCACGCGCGCGCACGTGGCAGAGATGCGCGTTTCACACTCGGTTGGCAGCCGAACGTTTTTTATATTTAGCCGCCGCCGTCGTCGTTCGTTATTATTCGAGGGAGAGAGAGAAAGAGAGTGCAGTGCAGTGACTCGATGACGCGCCCCAGGCGCTAATGCAACTTAATTAGCCGGGAGATAACGAGAGAGAGCTTTTTGCGCGTGCTAGCTGTTCTTGCTCCTGTTGTCGGCGCGAGCTCTGATGTCCTTGGAGTCGTCGTTGTCTTCTGTCGCGAGGGAAATTCGATTGATAGAGCGAGTTTTTCCCGTCGACATTTTTGCAAGGGAATGAGGTTTATGATCCGTTTGCAACGTTTTTTTTTCTTTTTGATGTGGCGGAGAATGTTATCTGCGTTGGTTTTGAAAATGATGGGAGGAATGTGATATGCTAGTGATATGGTAATTAATATAAATTTAATAATAATTTCTGTTAACCTTTAATCTACTACAAACATGTTCAATTACTAAATATTAAAGAAAAGTCAAACGAAAAAACTTATAAAAAAGTTGATAAAGAAATTTGTTCAGAAATATTTCACAAACTCATTTCAGAGCATTATACTATATGTATTAATGATTAATGTTTTCGATACAAATACATGTAAAAATATCACTTTATGAATACACTTTCTTCAAATCCACTCGAAAACATCGAACCCATTCATCCCACTTTTACAATGACGCCTTGTTTGGATATTTTTGCCGATATGGTCGCGTTGACGCCAGACGGACGAAGAAATTGAACAGCGTGTACGTGCCGTTTCGTTCCCTCATTTTTCTCTCCCTTTCTTCGCCTCCTCGCGTCTTCGCGTCCTCGCGCTTGTCACGGGCAATTACACTCGATTCGAGAAATCGCATGGATGTAGATTAATGGGTTGCGATACAGAGAAATTAATTCTCCATTAGGAATTTTTTTTTCTTTGAATTGTGTTCTTCAAGGAGAGAGGAAAAAAGAAAGCGCGCGCGCGAATAGTTCGCAAAGTATCGATACACGTCGATGGTTATGAATTAATTCGCTCGATGCTGCTGTACAATGGCAATTATCTAATTATGCTATGCGCGTATGTAGTATGGCAATGAGATAAAAACTAGTGATTAATGATGGTTGGTCGAAAGCTACGTTTTTCTGTATTACATTTGGTGTGAAATTGCGTTCAGTTAAATTTTAAATTGGTATATTTCTTTGCGTATTGTTTCCAGAATAAATAACATATCCTTAAATAAAATACTAAAAAAGAAAAACGTCAACAATTGAATTAGAGTTTTTTCCATTTTAACGTTCTACCTTTTCCAACTGCAAAATCACAAAGAGCTCAATTCTTCTTCAAACATTGCGTAATGCACTCGCCTCTTAGCATAAGATTACCGACACTCCGCACTAGATCAATTCTCCTGAAATTGCAGTAATGATCTATACCCGGCTCTGCGAGTCACGACGCTAATCGTGCCCATTAATTTCTGATTCCAGATCGCGAAGGAGAGAAAAGGAGAGAGCGAGTAAGGCGCACCGACTGCGGAGCCTAGGCCGCTGCTGCGCGATAAAAAAATGGCGGACGTGGCGACGAAGAACAAGTCCATGAGCGTCGTAAGTAATAACACTGTAAACAGCCTTGGCAAGACTAAAATGAGCGATGTGTGCGGTGTGCAATCTAACAACGGCTTGATTGACCTGGACCATAACGGCCTGTCGAACGCGAGTAACAATAAGCTAATAACCCTGTGCGGCGGTGACGACGACGAGGACGAGGACGATCTGATCCTCGCCAAGAACACGCGCAACGAGCTCGACTCCCAGGAGGACAAGAGCCTTCAGGAGCTCATCGAGAGCGAGCTGGCACTCAGAATATCGGCTAACAATTCCGCCGGCGAGGCGGACGAGACGGACGAGGAGGAGCACAGCGAGATGGTACAGCCCGAAATCACAAAGAAGATTATTCTTCAACCGAGGGAAGATCCAGTCGATGTAAACGCGGAATTCATTGTCAATGAGATTGATCATTACACTCTGATTGGTGAACCCTACGAGTATTCCAATGGTCACGTTAGTCCAGATCCAAAGGAACCTTCACAGACGGTTGACCCACCCACAGAACTGGAAAATGACCAGCTCGAGGAACACGATGAAGAGGAAGTGTTCGATGGTCAGACAGAGACGACAGAGACCGAAGTCACTACGACAACCTCCGGACCTTCACTGCCCTCGGCTTTCGAAGCCACTGTAGAACTGGAACCAGAGGACATCGAAAAACCAGAACTCCAGCAATTCGTTGAAGATGATCAGCCAACTTCAGTGAACACTCTGAGCGACTCCTGCGTCGTCGAAGAGACGACGGATGAGGACTCGTCGAAGGAGCTGAGCAATAAGTCGGTCATCTCGGCTGACAAGTACCTCCTAGAAGAGGAACTCGTACAGCCCAAGGAGAGCAGCGAGAATCTCATCTCTGTTGAGGAGCAACTTCAAAAGAGCGAGGATGATTCCCGCGAGGATGTAGAAAACGTCCCAGTCGTGGACAATATCGAAGAGGACGAAGAAAAGGTTGAGAACGAGATCGTGGATGACGAGGGTGACGTAAAGCTCCAAGAGAATTCCGAGGGCGACACATCCATCTGCAGCTCCACCTTTATCGAAAACGAAATCAAGAGCATCAGCATCCTGGAGAACGGTTTGGAGAAGGAAGAGGACCAAGAGGTCATTGGTGCCACAGAGGACGTCTTCGAGCACGACGACCAGATATCCTCAAAGGAAGCCTCTGGTGTTGACGAGAAGGCCTGTTCCTTCTACTCCACAGAGAACGAGAGCTGCGGCAATATCGTCGACAACGACGAAAGTATCGACAAGTCAACTGCCAGCAATCGTCCCACCGTCGACGTCACCGATTACAAGCTCAAGCCCGAGTTCGCCCAGCAAGAACAGCAGCACAACAGCTGGATGACCGTTGAAGAGGCCGTCAAAGAGTCCGCCTCCGCCTCGCCCGCGGTCGATATCATCGTCACACAGGGCGACGAGAGCCTCCACGAGAAGACTACTGAGTGCAGCGAGCAGTTCTACAGTCAGGAGAGCCACTTTGAAAACTATCTCGAGAAGAGCAAGCTTGAAGACGAGAGCAAGGAGCTCGCCCCGCTTGCCACGCCCGACGAGATTAGCGACATTTCTAACGCATGTGACGACGTAAGTTTAGAACATTATTTTTGCTTATTGAATATATTGTCATTTTTTCTGGTGAAATTTTGAATGTCTATGGGGAGTTGTAAGTTTCATTGAGTGATTGATGATAGATTTAGTGTTTGGACAATTAAGAGGATGTTTCCTTCATCAATCGCACGTGTACATACGATGCGACGGTTTCCCTTGATTTCACTTTCCTGCTTGTACTTATGGGTTCAATTGTATCAAGGTTTTTGAATTGGTTACAATCTAAAAATTACTTTAAAAATATTTGAAAGCAACTATTATGAAATCATTAGAATGCCGCACATTTGATGTAGAAAAATATAGATTTCTAAATTTCGTCAGAAAAAATGCTTTATTATCAAAATTTTGTTACACAAAAAGGGGACCTTACAATGAAAGAAGAACGTCGAGCAAAATTTTTAGTTTACCATGTACGTATTCGATGTTTGCACAGCGTGATTTTCGTGCTTTTGTTGTTTTTTTTTCTTGTGTTATACATACAATTATTTTCGTTTTTGTCGTGTGTTTTTCAATGTTGTCAAATTGACTTTTATAATACGTGTGACTTTTTCTTAACAAATTTTTCAAAATTTAACAACGAATTTGATTTTTCCATAACAAAATTTAACGAACGTTTATTATAATCATTCAATTTTTATCTTCCATCAACGTACTTAACAATCAACATCGTTCATCATTTCATTACTACAAATCATATTAAATTATTATCGTTCCATACAATATTTCTTCTGTTTATATTATTGTAGTACGTTATTGTCAATACATCACTACACATTATATTATATTTATTGCTATATACATTTAACCCACGGCAAGTAGATCATTATCATGCAAAAATCTACTTAAAAAAATTTAGCAAACCATCAACCAGAAAGTGACAGACCCTCTTCATTAGTTCCACACCGGCAACCTACAAGCGATCGCACACTGACCCTCCCTCCATCAACCATCCATCTGCTCTCTACACCTATACGCATAAATTACCTATCGAGCGTCTAGCCCATACACTCTGAAATTCCGGTAAAAGTGTAGCCACACGATCGCGCGCACGTGCGCGCAACGGAAGTAATCCGCGTAAGAGGGGAAGGAACTCGCGTCGCCGATCGAGGTCACGAGGCGAATCGCTATATATACGCGATGTGCGTGAGTGCGCGCGCGGTTTCTCGAGAACGAGTGAGATGGGTTGGTCCCCAAGGCTGTCGTGTATAGTATAGAGAGGGAGAGAGCTAATGGTCAGGGACGGTCAGGGACGATCGGCGTGGAGGACTGTCAGATGGTATAGGTGATGGAGGAGGAAGGTTGGTTGGCTGCTGATCTAGATAAACAAAGGTGGAAGCGAGAGAGAGAGGAGTGGTGCTGGTATAATATGGGAAGT
This sequence comes from Torymus auratus, assembly GCA_900474315.1. Classification (NCBI taxonomy): domain Eukaryota; kingdom Metazoa; phylum Arthropoda; class Insecta; order Hymenoptera; family Torymidae; genus Torymus; species Torymus auratus. Next base: position 5,218 of record UXGD01000222.1, on the reverse strand, counting down.
GAAGCGTGGGGAGTGGACAACGGTGTGTGCTATGGGTATAACGAGATTTTTTTTGCGGTGGTAATTTTTGGCGAAGGAAAATGAGCCATTTTTTTAGAGATTGATGAAAATTGTATTATTTAGAATAATGAAAATTGCAATTTAATGTGTATTATCGAATGGTATTGTAATTCAATTAATACGATAATGTTGTGCTATACAGTATCAATGAATATTAATACAACTAATATAACTAAGTCTCTTTACATTATAATATAGTTACATTTTAATATCAACTATATAATTAAATTACTATTAAATTAAATTTAAATTAAATTCTACGTAGAATGCCAAAATAATTAAATTACTGTGTTGATATTAAAATATAACTATAATATAATGTAAAGAAAGTTATTATATTAGTTGTATTTATATTCATTGATACTGTAGCATAATATTATCGTATTAATTAAATTACAATATCATTCGATAATAAAGGTATAAAAGTCGAACGAATCGATATAGAAATAAACTGTTTACTCGGCAAAGTGCGATTGTATAATATTTGTTACATGTACGAAATATTAAGTTAGAAACCTCAATTAGGTAATGCACATTTTCAGTTTTCACTGCTCCAAATTGGATTTGAAAATTGCACGTTCGCTCCAGTTCTTTAAGCGAATAAGCGAGGCACTGAAACTAAAAGTTTATACGGTACATTTCGCGTGTACGAACACTTCTTAAAATTCTTAGCAGTGTTTGAATTCTTCACGGTAGCTTTTACAATGCACTTTCATCATAATATTACTTTTTATCATTTTTAATAATTTTCGTATGTTTCAATTAAACTTTAATCAATCAATTTCATAAAATATTTTTTTCTTATGACTGAAGTCGTAAATTATATTATTATTTAATCTTTACATATATTATTTACTATTCATTTATATTTTATTCAATTCGATATAACTTTATGTACAACAAACTTGAATTCTTTACAAAAATTTCATTAAAACTCACAAATATCACTGTTTACAATCAATTACCACTCCGAATTAAAATTTTTTCAAACTAAAACCAATTCAAATACGACGTGTCCCATCGTTCCCTCGTAACTGACCGTCAATCCGCTCGTCTCAACCGTCACGCAAGGCCCTTCTCTCTCTCCTTCGCGATGCTCTCTCTCTCTTCTTCTGCAGACAGACTGCCGCACGGCGGCGGCCAATCTCGACGCGGAGTCTCGGGGAAATGACCTATCTCGTAGGCACGTGCCGCGACGACGACGCGGTAGTATATATACCTATATATAGCGGGCCCCAGTGACGTCGCGCACGGAGAGAGCCTCGAAGGGCCATGCGACAGTGGTTGGGTCGTTTTTTTTTCAGTTCGAGGTTGATTTTTGAGCGCGATAGTGCGGTGTGAGAGAGCTGTTGTCGTTGTCGCTGGTGCATTATGAAGTTTAAAGTAAGATTGTGGTTGTTGCATTGAATAATAGAATAGATTTGTTGTTATTTTGGTGGAAATTTTTATTATATATATACATACATACACATGGGTAAAGATCTTGGATAAGTTAATAAATTTTTGATAAATTATGTGTGTTTGTAAAGCGGTATATATCCGTCATCCTGACGCGTTAACATATGCGTGTATGAACCATTCTTTCGTTTTTAAATAATTCACCAGATGGTTCAAGAATTTCATTTCGACTCGAAATAATAACATCTCGTAACGGTTATTTTTCTCATCTCATTACCGCGCCGTCGAAACTTTTCCTGCCATTAATTGCTCCGTTTTACATCGCGCCCAAGAAATATAATGTACCTATATCCACTGTATACACAACAAAGTTATAGAACTAATTAAAAGTTCCAAAACAAAGTTAAAATTACATAATATTCATATATGTACACTCTTGTTCGATAAGTTCATTCAGCGTAATACAATAGACACGCGTTGAGATATCCTCAAGTTTGTAATTTAGAAACTTTGCCTGTTTACTGTGTTCTTCGATAACAAGAAATATATTAATTAGTAATCCATCTGTTATATATATACACAGATGAGTGCTTTCTTCTCACGTTTCTCTATTTCATTGAAAATTCCAATTTACTTTATAATCAAACTGATAAAACTAAACAAGATTGTATTACAAATTCCTTTGAATTCACATTGATCATATAATTTTCGTTAGTATTGCATACAAATAATTGATGCAGTGGGAACCACACGATACCAGTTCCCTTCTTACAGTTTACACACAAACCTCAAAACACAACGGTTCCCTAAATTCGTCCAAACCTATCCTCTTCCCCACACCTCCTCATACATAGCAGTAGCAGCAGCACACATATCCTTGTGCTCAGCGTCGCGTATCACCTCGTAAAAGCCTCCTTCCACACACATCCATACAATATACAGACAAGTAGGGGGGTACCCCAACCGCCTGTTACGCGGGTGTGCTCTCTCTCTCTCTTTCTCAGCTCACCTTCTCCTCCTCCTCCTCCTCCTCCACGCTTCGGAAGACTCGCCGCTGCTGCTCCTCGCGCGCGGGCAAACGGGTTTACCACTCGAGGCTGCTCTGTTCTGCTGCTGCGCGTGCGTTACCAGGTTCTTCTGTCTCTGTGTCTTTCTCTCTTTCTCCTGCTGTCCCAAGGCCAGCGTCCGGAAGCAGCAGCGGCCGCGCTATCGCCGCGTGCATATCTAGTGGTTCCTTCTCGAGTCTGGCTCCTGCCCCCGCTGCTGGTGAATTTTTGTGTGCTCGCGCGCGCGATGTGGTGCGCGCGATCGTGCCGACGATAGCGATCCTGCGGAGGAGGAAAGAAGAAGAGGAAGGTGGAGAGAACGACGCTGAGGGAGAGAGAGAGAGAGAGAGAGAGAGACGCGGCGAGCATTGAACTCGCGATGCAGCGAGTGTAGAGTAGTGTGTGTGTCTGTGTACAAGTGTGTATAAGTGTGTGTATGTGTACGTCGATCGAGGAATTTTCGGCGCTTGTCGTCAGCTGTTGTCCAAACGGCAGAAGTATATAGTAGGTATAATATATATATACATCATATTCTTTTCCTCGTTCGATGTTAGTACAGTGCAATTAATATACGTGTACGCGGAATTCCGTTCGCGAGCGCGCCAAAGTATCTGGAGCAGAAATTGAACGTGATATGCTTTCTAAGACGCCGCGTATAAGGATGGAAAATCCCGATCGTATATATACATATATAGGAAAATCTCTCTCTTTCGTGTGTGTGTGTGTCAATGACCACCAAAATCCGACGGTGCGTACATATATAATCTAGACCGTGTGTATATATATATACCGTAATATCATTAAGCTGCCGTTGATGCTTCTTCTTCTTCCTTTCTAAAACATCCGTGGGCCCTCCTCCTCCGGCTTTTTCTCTTTCTTTTTCGGACGAAAACGAAACGACTCGTGAAATTTGAGGTGTACGAGTCAAACCGGATAAGTCGGTTACGCGCGCGCCGTAATTACTCCGGGCGTGATGCGAGCAATGCGAGTATGAGAGAGAGAAGGTTATCGAGTGACATTAAGAGATTCGTGCACCGTGCAGGTTTTATATCGCGAGTGTGTTATAAATTATCGTAAAGCTTGGAAAATTCAAGCCTCTTTGATTTTTGTTAATTATTATTATTATTGTTATTATAGTATACGAGTTATTGTATTGTGGGTATAAAGGCCATTAAGACAATTATTTGGCCAAGCTTATATAACCTTTGTCGGCGAGAGCGGTGTGTGTGTGTGTAATCACTGATTGTTCTTGGGCAATATCAAAGTTTTCCAAACGGCAATTAAAATCAAAGAAGGTGAATTCGTCGTCGATAATTGCCGCTGAAAATAGGACGTACGTGTACATGCTGCTGCTCTCTCAACGCGAAATAATTACATACTTAATCCTGCGCCATCCGGCTATGGTTATACCCACGAAAAGATTAAAACCCAAAGTAACAGTGATTTCTTATACACTATATTATTATGAGTTGTTGGGAGACGTGACTAATTCAAGAGACATAAAGTCATGACTGACGTGAAAAATTGTTAAATAAATAATGAGCGTGGCTGGGGCGCAAGGTTAATTAGAAATTAATAGTTTATAGCGGCGTTTAATCTTGGTTCGCGCGCGTATACTTTCAAATTTTTAATGGGACGTTTTGAAATTCATTATGATTATTGCATAGGTATTGCTTCATACCTATAAAATACAATTTTTTTTCAATCCACATCTTTCTCAAACGTCCTAAATATATTCCCATGGTGGATGAGATCACCCCGTCCCCGTTGACTTTTAAAGCTACACAAATCACCGAAAAAATCCTTTACAGTCTTATATCCCTTTACGCTCTTAAAATCCGCACACACCGCCTTTTGGCAATTACACGCGCGCGCGCTCTTTGTCTCGGCTCCCTGCGCGCACCTCGACTCTCCTCTCACACGTGAGCGCTTGCTCACCCACACACTCACACACGCTCTATACGTTCGTTCGGCTTTCGTCGACCTCGTTGCCCAGACGCGTATAGGTATATATACATATATACACACACGCCGGTGTCGTTGACTCGATCGCCGTGAGCGCGTTTCGCCTATGCGCGCGCGAGGTATGTGTGTGTAGGAGAATGAAATAATGGGCCGCACACGCGGAGAGAGAGAGAGGATCGGGCGCACACGTGGCGCGAGAGGTGAGGCGAGGGAAAGTGTGTGTGTGATATGTATAGGGTGAAGTCGAAGTCTGGATGTGACAGTTGGAGCGCAGGATTAATGCGTCGGTGGCGGTAATTATTGACAGGTTGGGATTCTTTTTCGTGAGGTGGAGTGGATTTGGTTAAGTGACAGGAGATGTGGCATTTTTTTTAATAATTATAATTTTTTCGTAATATGTGTATATTATAGCGCTGCGCGAGAGCAAGACAATACGATATATCCGTACTTATATTGTCTCGCTCTTGTAAATTCTTGAAAATTTATCTCTTGTCTTGGTCTTTTCAGTCAATGTGTAAAGTATTATCGTCTTGTCTTGAAATTCTTGTGCACATTGGAGTTACGCAGACATGCAACAGTAAAGCAAATTGTTTATTAACAAAAGTCTGAAACCAAAATAGCCGGGGGGGGGGCGAGGTTCACGTAAAAGAGGAAGGTATACACATTAAATTTAAGAAACTAGAGATTTGAACAGCGCGCGTTGCGCGCCCTAACCTAGAAAACGTTTCGACTTCCTGACTTAGACGCAT